>PVJL010005425.1:44158-55912 GCA_004026885.1 Lyroderma lyra | reverse complement strand
ACACACTCACGGGTGCACACACACACATGCGCACAGGTACACATACATGCATGCACACACACACACACACATTTGTGCACACACACATGCTTCTTACCACTTCATGGCATTTCTCAGTGACAGACTGGTACCCCCAGGTTCTATTGGGGATCTGGTTAGATCCAGGGCAGGGCAACAGGTCCATGGATCCTACTGACCTCGCAGGGATAACTGGAACCAAACGAAGGAACGGCTGCCTGCAGCATCTTTGGCCTTGGGCGTGTTTTTAAAACTTTCTCTACTACACCATCATTTTCAGCTCCACTCTTACCTCTTTGCCTTCGTCTAGAATATCTGCAGTGCAGCCAACTGTCGGCACTTGGTTGTGCTTCTCAAAGCCCCTCTGTCTGTGATGCTTCCTGAGGTCGGTGCGGCGCTTAGGCCAGACCCCGTTAACCCCATGTGCCAGAAAGGAGCACACAGTTTTGGAGAGTTCGGCAGGCAGTTTTACTTTTTTAGGTTGAGTTCAGCATTGCCTCTCCCATTCCTTCCCTCCTGAATCCACCCCTAGTGTATTAAGAAGGATAGAAATCTATTAATGAGTCTGTTAATAAAGACAGCCACCCCTTTGACAGGTGATTGTGCAGCACGATCACGTACCAGTTGTTAAATTCTGGGCTAGTTTCCAAATTTGACCCTTATGCACACCCCTCTTCACTCCCAGCCTATTATTACATGACCTGAGATCCTTCAGCTTCCTGCCCATTTCTGGTGGCTTCAGCCCAGAGTGCCACCTTTGGACCACGTGGTTGAGTCTCATGCACTCTGATTTCAATCCAGTGAGCACATTCTTTGTGCATGGACTGCACAGTAGACACAGGTGACACAGACCTTGTCTTCAAAGGGTCTTCAGCTTCATGGACTTGGGGGCAAGACCCAAGAACATCAGAGGGCAGAGATAGTCAAGACACCCTTCAGAGCCGTTGGGCCCTCTAGACCAGTGGCACACCTGGCTCCGATGCAGGTAATGGTGCTGGTCCCCTCTGTAATGAAGGCCATGAACCCCTGAACCTCCCACCTGGGAAGCATACACCAAAAAATGGTGTCACTGCTGTAAATTTTCACTGCAAATATTTCCATTAGAAATGACATTTCTACAAAATAAATTCTCAGATGAAGTCTGAAAATATAAGATGAAAGCCCACTGATGCAGTTGTGCAAGAGATGAGAGATCTGGTGTCAGTGTTCCAAGGGTCCCTTTTGATGGTTCACTCTCTGGATACTGAGGGCTTCATGCAACCAAGTTCGCAAACTCCTATCTGACACCTTCCAGAAGGGTTAGCTGATACCTCATCACTGATGGCACTCTGGGGCTTGGCTCTCAGAGGATCCTTTCATACTAGACGTGGTCATCACACGAGGCCATCAGATGCTCTCACTGTGGTTAGATGTTTGCCTGTAGGCCTACTGCAATGTACACCCAGCTGTCAATCAGTTTCCCAGTTAATTCCATCAGGCAAGTTCTTTTCAAACTTAGAGAATACTTAGACTTCATGAAGAAAACCTGAAAAATTAAAAAGAAAACTGAATGGAAAATTCGATTATAAAACCAATTTACCCACAAATGTTTACTAACCACTATATACCTCCCTGGTTCATCAGTAGAAACACAGTGTTACAGTGTGCCCTTCCTGTCTTCTGTCCTGGGCATTGAGGAGGAGACAAAGTCCATAAGACCTCTGCCCTCAAAGTATCACTGGGCTCTTGAGGAAGCAAGACACAAACAAGAAGGGAAAAAAGGCATCCAGGTCTCCTAGTGAGAAATTTCTTATCAAATGATTTCAGGTTTCAGATCAAATTGCCTACCAAGTTGTCTGGGCAGTGCTGCCAACGTAAGCTCGTGGTGGCAAGTTGGTGAACTTAATTGTCAGATTTGGGGAACAACCACAGCTCTGATGGTCATTCCAGACAAAGAGTTCTAAAATTGCTTTGAAGGGTGGTGGACTAGGCACTAGCATCGGTGCACACCTTCCCAAGGGGAGTGCTTCGAAGGTGACCATAGTGATATTCAGCAGTGAGGTATGTAGCACTTTTTCTAGGATGCGTTCACGAACTCAGTTGTCTGACTCTGTATGTCTTACGATTACTCACTGAAATAACTAAATGGATATTCAAATGCTTAATGGATCACTTCAGGTAATATAACCTCCCAAATGTAAATTGATACCTAATATTAGCTAATATTGATCACTAACATTAAATCATGGTGAGTTTCTCCATGACTAGATATCGTTGTATCTTGTTGAACTAAGATTCTGTGCTGAAGAAGTTGTCACTGAACAATGCTGGTTGCAAGAATGTAAAAATAGAAAGAATAATGCACATCTATGGTGTCTGCTATGCACTGGGATGATCTGGTCTGTCACTGGTGCCAAGGAAGTGTTAGTGAGCCAGTAGCAGCCATTCATTGTCAGCCATTCTCCCTCACTGGGAGGTGGGTCTGCAGGTCGAACTTACATCTTTGTGACGCAGGGCTCGGGTGTGAGTGGCAGGGCTGTGACTTGAACCCAGGTGGTCCAACTCCTTGGCCATCTTTTAACCTTTCATATGCACAGGAAATGGGGAGTTCCAAAGGAAAAAAATGTTTCCTTTCACAGGGGTAGTGAAAGAAAATTGAGTCAAATAGTCTTTTTAACTACATTTATTTATTTATTTATACCAGGCTTTGGTAATTACCCCTGGGTCATTTCCTATTTAAGAATTGTAGAGCTTCTAAAAAGACCTCTGCAACGTGCTATTTTAAAACAACTCATTTGAGTGAAATAATGTTTGTCACTCACTGAGAAAACAAACAATGCTGGAGAAAGTCTAAATAGATCTTTGAGGACACTATAGTCAACGGCAGATGAAATTCATGGTTTTCCTTCAAAATTCAGACACCCTGTGAGGCTGTTTCCCACTCAGGGGCACTTTGAGGCCATTTATTTCCTAGGCTTTGATCTCTGCCACCCAACTCTTCATTGTCCCTTTCTCCCTCTGCTTCCAGTGTGCTGCTTTTAATCAAAGCTGCCTGTGAGGTTGTACGCCCGAAGGCACAGCTATCTGAGTTCCTGGCCACATCTTGCCCTCCTGTCCCTTGGCTGTGGGAACAGAGGCTTACTGTCTGGGCAGATAAAAGGCTGACCTCTCACTGCCCTGCCTCCTGCCCTTGGGTCCTGGTGGTTCTTTGCACTCTTGTGAGTGGGGCCCTCCCCAAGGAGGAGTGAGTGGAGGGTGGTGTCCTCCTCAGCCTCAGTTCATGATGTCTTTTCTGAGCCAACAACCTTCAATCAGGGACTCTCATCCTGCTGCAGGATGCTGCCCAGCCTCCTTGGACCAGTCCCCTAGTAGAGCCAGGCTGTGGCCTCGTCCTGTTCTGGGATCCAGCATCCCAGAATTCAGGAGGGTTAATCCCTCTGTGACAGGCCTCGCCCATCAGTGTGGTCAGCCAGAGACGTCAGAGAGGCTCCGGCCTAAGAGAGGGCCTCGACCCTGCACAAAGTTTAAATCAGAGGCGGGACTCACAGAGGCCATTTCACCAGGACTGTGTTGATTCCACCGCTAACTAGTGAGGGTGACCTCGAGATAGTGACTTCATCCCCAGTGGCCTCCATGACCCTAGTACCTGTGTCCTCATAACCTCACAGATGTTTAAAACGTGGTGAGCCCTGGGCAGCCAGACTGTAGTCTGTAGCAGGTGGTCACGGCTGTGGACAGTGTGCCTGTGTTCTAACAGCTGAGCATCACAGGGGTTGAAAATATAGGCTTCAGGTATCACAGACCTGTGTTCGAGGTACAGATGGGTGACTCAGTGGCTCTGACCCTATGGGCAACTTAAATGAGAAGGTGTAGGTGAAGGCCAAAGCCTAGCATGGGGCAAGCACTCAGCAAATATTAACCTGAGAAGGCAGAGAGAGACTCAGGGACACAGAGACTTAAACGAGGGCCTGCAAACTAAGGCCCACAGCCCCAATTCAGCCTACGGCCTGCTTTTATAAATAAAGTTTTATTGGAGCACAGCTGCATCCATTTGTTTACATGTGTCCCTGACCGTTTTCATGCAATAATTGCAGAGTTGTAACAAAGACCATATGGCCCACAAAGCCTAAACCACTCACTATGTGGCCTTTTATGAAACAAAACAAAACAAAAAACTTGGCCAGACTTCTGACTTAAACCAACAGGAGAATCTCTCATGGTTTAACATCTAGGCCTAGAGCCCACCTGGCCCCCCTTGCACCTCAGGCTGGGGACACCAGAGCAATGCATGGACAAAGAAGCCATGGAAGACCTGTAGCTGAGATCAGGGTCCAGAAAGCAGCCAGGCGTGCACGTGCGCATGTGTACCCCCACCCCACCCCCACACGAAGTGTTTTGGTTTCCGTTACCTAATCTGCCAGGCTGCCAAAGGGAGGGTCCCTTCTGTGGTTTTCCCCTTCTCTCGTCTTCTCATCACTCCTACTACAAATACAGACAGTAGGGGCCCTGCTGCCTCCCAGCAGACAATCCTCACCCCAACAGGGCAGGTGTAGGAAGAACGGCCACACGTCAAGCAGGCTCTCCCTGGATCTGCAGCTGGAGGGCCAGCCTCTCACCCAGGCCCCAGCAGGAGACATGTTCTGCACCTCACCCACTGAGATCTCTACCCGCCGGAAATGGAGATTCCAGGGAAGAAGTATGTCCATAGTTGACAACTTATAAAATGGTGGGTCCTGAGTTCACCTGTGGCCTCACTGCAGCTACGCCCTGTTCTTTGCCTCTGCCACCAGCACCAGCTAGCTTGTAGCTCAGGAGTCATATTCCGTGTGCATGTATTGAGTAGCAGCTGTGTGTCAGGCCCTGGTTGAGGCCCTGGGCATGTGACAGTGGACAAACCAGCAGCAGTCCCAAAGGAGTATTTACTTTCTAGTGGGAAAGGACAGGTGAACATAAGACATGTGGGTAGAGTGCTCAGTTGTCAGATGGTGCTGAGTGCTATGGAAGACGGTCGAGCCTGAAAGGGGGATAGAGAAGGCTGAGGGGGAGAGTGGGTGCCATTTAAAAACATACCCAGAGAAATCTCCACTGGGGAAGGTGATATTTGAGAAAGACATAATTGAAACCAGGGAGCCAGACATGGGACTGTCTGAGAGAAGACATAGGAGGCAGAGAACGTAGCAAGTGCAAAGGCCTGGCTTTTGCACTTGCTGTGAAGTAGGAGCAGGCCTGGCCTAATCAGGAATAGCCAGGAGGCCGTGTGGCTGGGAGAGAAGTGGGTGGGGAGTGGAAATTAGGAGATAAAGTCAGACAGGTGAGGTGACACGGAGGCGATGAAACAATCTCCCAGCACCTTGTGGTAGCTGCTGGAATTGCACCATCTGCCTGAGTCCCGGGGCCTCCAAGGCCCCTGCTAGAATGCTCATGACCCTGAGAGAAGAGCCCCTCATCATCGTCTAGCAGGGGGCTGAGAGCAGGGCCCGGGCCTGCATGCCTTGTGGTGGGAGCTGAGAGGGAAGGAAGAAGATGGTGGAGGAATCCCGAGGAATGCTTGAAATGCAGGGTGGGGTGTATGTGTGCAGGACTTCACCAAGGGCCCAGTTTGTTCTCGATCGCCCTAAAAGATGCCTTAGTTATGCATGTACACATACACCACGAGCCTCTCTGACATTGCCAGTTGTACCTTCTGGGTGAAGCTTTTCTTTAGGACAGTGCTGGGCTCTACAGGGTATGCGTGTGAGTGTGGGGCTCCTGGCTTCTGGCACCTTCAATCCATAGGACACTCAGGACCCTCAGAACCTGTGACTGAGGACGCAGGAGCAAGCCTTGTGAGGGCCAGAGTGAGGTACATTGGTCCTTCACCCACATTCTGGGTCCACGTGGAGCGGGGGTGGGCGGGTGCCAGCCCAGCAGAGAGCCCAGAGCAGTGGCCTTCCCCACTGGGGTGCAGGCGTTGGCCCAGCAGGCATGGAGAGAAGAACCTGGAAAGAGTGTGGACAAGGGTGGTCTTGGACTGTTGCTCCTAAGATCCAGTTGACAGGACTCACCTGCCCCAGAGGAAGTCAGGTTCATCAGACTGGAGCTGTTTTCGCCTGCTCTGTATTTACATGCCATTGTGCTTGGTCTGATGTGCAGTCTTGAAGTCCAGTGAGAAGACCAAAGCCACGTGAACACGGCGTAGCCGCTCACCCTGAGTGCCTCCTCCCCTCAGATAATACGCTCCCAGTGTGAGAATCTAGTTGCTACTTAAGTGACTGATTTCTCACCTCCACTTGACAGCCCTGTGGAAGTCTGGTCACCTGGGCATCTGTTTGGACTTGGAGTCCTTGGGGTCACTCACTCACATTCACACTTGTCACCTCCCTTGGTCCTCACCACAGCCTGGTGCAGGGGAGGGGCGGAGGGTAAAGAGGGCATTAGCATTTACTGAGCTCTCTCTGTACTGGGGTGACTGTCTCCATGCCCACTGGAAGCAGCATGCTATTTTACACTGCCGAGAGGAGACTCTGGGCCCTCGTATGGCTGGGTGTCCTGAATGCTCCTGGGAAAGGTGTAACTAACTGTCCCAAGGCCACATCCAGGGCAAAGGGCAGCACCAGCTCTTCAGTTCAGGTGTCATTTGATTCCACGGGCTCACCTACGGGCAGATCCTCCTCTCTGTGGCGCCAGGTGCTTTATGTGCTACAGTTTCAGAGACAAACGGTTTCACGCCTAAGCACCGCCAGCTGCTTCCCCTGTTCCCGCACACACACACGCACACCTCGAGGAGGCCTGAATATCAGTGCCCGTAGAGAACTAGCCATGGACTTCACCTCAGGTCTCTGGAAGCTTCAGATGTACATGTGGGGGTCTCCACTCACTCCTGGCGGGATGCCTGGGGTGCCTTCTCCTGAGCCCTGTCTGTGGCTGCTGCATGCAGATCTTCGCCTCATAGGCTGGTGACCGTTTGTGTCTGAGTGCGAGGGCATCACACTTCCGGGAACACTTTTCCCTCCACTTCATCCACACTGATGGCAAGGGCCCCTCCACCCAGGCTTACCTCTGATAAGGCTCCCAGCCCCAGAGAAAGCAGAGCTGAGGCTCTTATCAGGCAGCTGCAGCAGGACCTGGTGCCCACATGGGACGGGCCTGGTGCTGATAAGGTGGGCCTGGGCCCAGCCACTCTCCAGCTGCTTCCTCAGACCTGTCTCCAGGGCCCAACCCTCAGATTAGAGGCAGTGAGATCCAGGGAGCTTCTTTTCTTTCTTAGACATCAAAGCAGGCTTCTGGTGCCACAGGCAGTGGGAGCTGATGGGGAGCAAATGGGGACAAAGATCTGGCAAGGAGGTTTGAGAAGAGAACTCTAGAGTCCTCTCGCACACGGCAGTGGGAGCTGGGCCGCCCCCGCGTGTATCAGGACTACGTGTGTGGTTTGAGCCTGCTCAGAATTCCCTGTGAGACATGCACTACTGATCCCACTTTATGGGTAGGACACTGAGATGAGGAAAGGAAGGGTGTTAAGGTATTTTGTCTAGTGTGTGATCAGGTGTGAAGCCAGATTTGCTGGCCCCAAAAGCACAGCTGCTTTCCTCCCTCCTGGGAGCTCTGATTGGACGGAGATCAAAGAGCTCACCCCTCTCCCCACACACCCCCACTTGAAGACAGAAATTTTTACCTTCAAAGGTCAACTCCTTTTCCTTTTAGCCTGGGTCGCTGTTAAACTTTCTCTCTTTAGAGTAGAACAGACTGTGCTAGCAAACAGTGTTTCTGAGCAAGTGACATGGCCTCTGGACCTTAACTGTCGAGTCTGTGAAATGGGTTCACAGAGCTGCTGTCCCCAGTACCGCCCAGGAACCACGGGACTCCACGGGTGGAGAGCACATCGTCCCTGCTGGCCACCTAGACCCCATCAGCAGCTCAGCCCCACCCTGGGAGGCTGGGCAGGGCCAGGCCAGCCGTGGGGCCTGGGTGGGCTCTTGGGTCCATGTCTGGATTGGAATCTTGACTTTGCCTTTGGCAAGTGATGCTATCTCTGAGTCTGAATCTTTTCCTATATAAAGAAGGGCTGGAAGGGCCTGCTAGCAAGGTTGTTTGGGGATTTCAACTAAATGACAAACTTGTGGCTGTCCCATGAGAGCAGGTTTTGATAAGAAGCATCATCAGTATGATAAGATGCAGGGGAAGCCCCAGCACAGAGGAGACCCAGAAAAAGTAGCCACTTGAACCCAGTGACTTTCTGGCTGCCCTCTGCCCAAGGTCTTATGTGTATGGATTCATACAGAGGCAAGGGCCCTCCAGACAGGGCCAAGACCGCAGCCTTCCACACGGAGCAGGTCAGGCAGGGCCTGGGGGTACCCTGGCCCAGTGGCTGGAGCCTCCACTGGAACATGCTGGCACACAGGAGGTGGCCCGCAGGATGGGTGCAGGAGAGTGAGACCTGCCCTCAGAAGACCTATGGGGGCGCCCAGGCAGCTCCTCAGAGCGGACCTCAAGGGAAAGGCCGGCGGCATGGCCCCGGGGAGCAGATCTTGACGCAAATACAGGGCCATGCAAGTGGTCTGCCTGAGATGGGGACTGAACTCCAGGCCTGGGGTTACAACCGAAATACTGAGGAGTAAGCCTCTCCCGCACAACAAGGCTGACCATCTCTGAAGCCAGAGAAAAGGGCAGACTGAGGGGGCAGGCAGGAGGGCCAGCCAGAGTGCTCAGGTGAGCTGGTGTCTGGGGAAGGCAGGAGGGAAGGTTCTCAGATCCCTTCCTGGAATCAGCGTCACTCACCATTTAATGACTTTAATAGTCAGAGGCTGGTGCATGTAACAGTGCTCTGCAGTGTGCGGAGACAAATGCAAGAGATTTTCCTATCTAGTACCTGGTTAATGCTAAGTCAGTCAGGTTATCCATGACTGCAAATGCCTGTTTTCATAACTACTTGTCTGGGTGATTTTTCCTTTTGCATTTCACTGAACTGCTGAGAGGAGCTTTCACTCACTAAGTGCTTGATGACCACCTACTGTGTGCTGGCCACCTTGCAAAATGTTGGAACACCAGGAACCCCAGGGTCACTGTGACACATTTGAGGAGTCCGTCCACAGTGACAGGAGATCACTCCTCTTGGGAGCTCAGAACAGACATTCCCTGTGGGTGGAGCTGGACCAGTGTGGATTGATGTGTGGACATTCACCAGGCAGGCCAGGAGTGGGCGTTTCAGGCAGAGGGAGCAGCATGAGCCAGCAGCCAGGAATGTGAAATAGAATCGGAGTCCATGTGACCTGCCAGGGGCTCCCGTGGGACAGGCAGGATGTGAACGTGTAAGATGATGATGTGGGGTTCTGGCTGGCTGTGCTGTGGCTGTTCCAGGCCCAGGAGGCCCCAGTGCTGTCCTCTGGCTGTGTCCCCACCTGGAAAATCTCAGTCTGTCTGATGAGTTGACAAAAGAACCGAACAGTCTGTGGAGCTGGCATGTCATTTTGGGGACACACTTATACTAAAAAGAAAATGCTGTTTATTTCAACTCTAAATATAACTGGGGTCCTGCATTTTATCTGGCAATGCTCAGAGGATGGGACCTGGGCGTGGGTGTTTTTCAAAGCGTACCGTGTGATGCTAACGTACAGCCAGCGCTGAGAACTATGAGCTACGGGCTCCTGCTGCGGCTGCGAGCAAGCCCACCCACTCGAGTCCCAACCCAGCTCCCCGCTGCAAAGACATCTGCAGAAATGGAGCATTGCTAGTCTTAAGCCGCCTCAGGGAAGCTTTCGAGATCTCCTCTCACTCGTTCTTTCCACCCATCTCACAAATGCCTCCCACAGTGGTTAAAAAACTATTTTTTATGCAAAATTCAAAATCTACTTTAAATAATGTAACTGTGGAAGTGATTCAATAGCTGGATAGATTTAAATACAAAATAATAAATCGTTATTCAAAACCTTCCTGTCCTTCTCATCCCACCAATGTCTCCTTCATCAACTTATAATTACGCTCCTCCAGAACCTCAAATTCTCTCACCCTCAGGACTCCCGGCCTTGTCAGGTGTGCCTTCCTGGGGCGACCCCCCCACCCCTGCCCTGCTCACCATGCGCCCTGTTGGTCTCTTATTGTGTCATGCTGCTCCTTTCTTGTTAAGTCCCAAGCGCTCTTCTAAACTTGGAAGAGAGAAGCCTCTTCTCTGCATCCCTGTATTAGTTCAGAATTTCTAGAGAATGTCTTTTTCTGGAATCAGTCACCTTCTCATTGCTCATAAGAAAAGATCCAACTTCTCTAACCTGATCTTTAAGACTCTTCATTGCCCGTGACTCACCAAGCAGATGACTAATAGAGTTTATTCACGATAGTGAAGGTGGTAGCGATGGTAGAAGAAGTCATAAGACGAGGAAAAGGAAGAGAGGAGAATAATCTTACGATACATACTGGATTTGATCATTCATTTTTTTTTCCTCTCCTAAAATTAGCTTTTATACTTCCCAAAACACAATTCAAAATAGTTTTTGGAAAAGGTGTAAAATAAAATTAAAAAGAACTGCATTTGTTTCAATACAAAATCATTCATACTAAAACGAATTACATTAATTGAAATCTGTTAGACCATCTAGTTTGTCTGAAAGCCCTTACTCTGATAATTCAAACAGACCCACTCCTAGTGCTGGTGAATGGCTTTTTGCTAACTCTGTTTCACTGATCCTTGGTTTGCTTAAGAAATTAATACACCAGTCTGACACAATAGAAAATTGTGTTTGTACTTAACCTTCTCCCCCTAAGATTATGTGTTAGATTTCAGACCCACTTTTAAAGTGCTAAAATCATTGATGAGGAAGATAGACAAAGCATTCTGTTGTCTCCACTAAAAGAACGGGAGAGTGCCATTTCACCATGCCTGTCAGTCATTGCGCACCAGCCCTGCCACCTACGAAACTCTGAAGTGAAACAAGTCTAAGTTTGTTGGCTTTCTTTGATTAGTCTCCAGGACATTTATCACTTCCTATGAAAGAAACATTTAATTTAGATGACAGTTGATTTGTGTCATGGGGTTTGAATTGACAGAAGGAAGAGTTATATATGTGTTTATGGCTTCTTTGCTTTTGAAATATTAATGTTGGGGAAGTATCAATCACAAGACCTGAACTGGGGGGCTGAGGAAATAGAGCAGCAGTGTGCCCTGGTGATGGATTGGGACACATTATAGAGTACCTCCATCAACCAGGCAGACAGGGGTGATGGGGTGGAGGGGTGGTGGGGCGGAGGCAGTGAGGAGAAACAGCTTTTCCTCCCTAAGCACAAAGACAGTGCAGGGCTTGAACCAGGAGCAGGCAACTTCCTGGCTCTGTTGCTTGATGCAAATCGAGGTGAGATGCTGACTTCCTCAAGCCCCTTTCCTGCCCTGATACCCAGAGGACAAAGGAGGGCTAACAATACAGAAGGCAGTAGGCAGGAAGCCCAACTGCTACAGAAAATAAACAAGCACTCCCTGCCCTGCCAAGTCACAGGAACTGGCCCCTACACCTCCGCACCAAGAACCCTGCACCCAGAGGCCTGTGTGTGGGGCGTGTGGTGTGTGGTGTGCATGGTGTATGGTGTGTGCAGTGTGGATGTGGTGTGTGGCGTGCATGGTGTATGGTGTGTGCAGTGTGGATGTGGTGTGTGGCGTGCATGGTGTATGGTGTGTGCAGTGTGGATGTGGTGTGTGGCGTGCATGGTGTATGGTGTGTGCAGTGTGGATGTGGTGTGTGGCGTGCATGGTGTATGGTGTGTGCAGTGTGGATGTGGTGTGTGGCGTGCATGGTGTAT
>PVJL010005425.1:0-44058 GCA_004026885.1 Lyroderma lyra | reverse complement strand
AATCTATTCTTAAATAATGAGGATCAGAAGAGCTTTCACGTGCTGGGCTCTGCCGCTCAGAGCCATGCAGGTACACCCTTCTCTGCACATGGGTGAGCTGAGGGTTGGAGAAGGTGGCAGGCAGCTAGGACTCACCCATATCTCTCTGGCATCACAATGCACACTCCCTGTGCTGCACACCAGGCGGCCCCTGGAAGCGCTTTCAGGTGATTTCTGTAAAGGGCAGTTTGTTGATGTGCATCTGCCCTACTCATCACAACTGCCCCAATCAGTACGCCCCTAATATTTAGATCACAATGCCCCCTCTTTCCTAGCACCCTTTTCAAACATAACACCAGCAAAAACAAGTCACAGTGGTATCCCTCACAGTGTCAGCTAACCGATTGCGTATAAACTCAGACCACTCAGATATGCATTGTCTGGTCATCCTCACAGCCTCTCTGTGAGGTGGGTTGCACCAGTAGGAACAGTGAGGCTCAGCACTCTGTGCCAAGGATAGGAGAAGTCAGCGTCCCCGCTATGGCCCCACACTGGCCTGAGCGGAGCAGGAAGGATACATGATTCCTGCTCATTTGGCACTCCTTGCTGTAAGTGTCCTTCACTGCATCTTTACCGTTTTGGTCCACGCGTAAACTGGAGGTCCTGCTGTCTCTGAGTCACTCTGGCACCCCCTTAGCACGTCCTGTGGGGAAGTGCTACTGTCTGTCTTTGGAATGCAAGCCCTAACTGCCCTCACCTGACAGGCTCTACCTGGGGCTTTGAACTGGCATCTGAGGCAACACAAATCCCCTGCCACCTCCTGCTGCCCTGGCCGTCCTGCTGGCTTTCCCAGCACAACGCAGGGCTCTGTAGCTCCTGCCTGTCAAACCCGATGAAGCAAGAAGAAAAACGTTTTCTGCTTCCTGCTCACCAACTGATGAGCATTTTGGAAATCCAGTA
This sequence comes from Lyroderma lyra, assembly GCA_004026885.1. Taxonomy (NCBI): domain Eukaryota; kingdom Metazoa; phylum Chordata; class Mammalia; order Chiroptera; family Megadermatidae; genus Lyroderma; species Lyroderma lyra. The sequence goes on along the minus strand of PVJL010005425.1, from coordinate 43,119 downwards.
ACAGAGCATGGCTAACTAAGTCATCATTATTTACCCATGCGGCCTGCTCGGGGACACTTAGTCATGTAATTAGGTACCTAATTGTGCTGAAAATGCAACTATAGGATTGTTCAAGTGAATTAAGTCCTCCAGACAGGTGGTGAGGATTGACACATGTGACCCAGCTGGACAGCAGGGACCACAGAGGGCATGTCAGTGTGACCCTGGTTGCACAAAAGCCGAGGAGTGTGTGCTCGAACCATGTGTGTAGGCACGCATGCACAAGCATGCACGCACAGGTAGGCATGCACGCACAGGTAGGCATGCACGCACAGGTAGGCATGCACGCACAGGTAGGCATGCATGCACACAGGTGCCCACACACGCAGGTGCACACACAACACACACGCTCAGGATGTGGGCTTTACTTGTGTGTCCCCAGGACTCCACAAAGGCCTGCTGCACAACAGGCACTTAATCAGTGACATCCATTAATATCATTGGAAGCTCAGTGTACATCTGTGGAGTGACTTTAATGCATGACTTAAGTCTTAGGGAGGTTATTTATTTAACATGTGAGATACATATGTCTAGAAAAAAATAATGATAAAAGAGTTAGTTGGGACATGTCAGAGGACTTTTTATTCAACATCACTTAGTCATTCACCTAGCATTGTGTCAAATATTGAGGTGTAAAATTCAGTCTTTACCCTCTAGCAGCTCAAATAAAGTACAAAGCTTTTTAATGGTGATTTGAACAAGTTGTTCAGCAAACTACAGCCTGTGGACTAAATCCAGCCTGTGGCCTGTTTTGGTACAGCCAACTAGCTTGGAATGCTTTTTTTCATTTTTAAAGGGTTGTAAAAAACAGACAAACCAGCCAACAAACCAAAGAATATACAAGAGACCCAATGTGACCTGCAAAGCCTAAAAGCTTTGCGAGAAAGCTTGCTGCTCTTATAGAAATATTGAAAGGAGTCCACCAGCCCTGTGCAGTCACAGGGAGGAGGTGACGTGATGTGACTCCATGACGGAGCAGAAGTTTGGGCAGGCCCGAAGTCTCCACAGCAGGCTACATGCAGCACTTCCCAGGAGACTTCTTCCAGCCAACCGGCTGATACACGAAAAATGACAGAAGACCAGTTTAGAGGACACCTGAAATGACAGCTATGAGATCACTGAGGTTCTGAAATGTCAGGCAGTGGAACTTGGACTAGGTCTTTAGCAGAGAGACCAACGGCTACCCTGCCAGATGTGGTTGGACTGTCCCCACACATTAAGGCAGTGGAGGGGGACAGTCACCATAATGCCTCAGGCCTCTTGTGGCCTCGATGCCAATAACTTTAGCCGTTGAATCACAAGAGTTTGTTCTGGGGACTGGATGACGTGGGAGAGAAGAGCACACAAACAACCCTAAGAGTGTCCCAGGCCTCTGACACACAGACATCAGGATGCCTGGACGCCTGAGACTTGCAGTCATCCCTATCCCCAGGCCTCCGCTGTATGGCTCAGTTCCTCCCAGCCCACCAGTCTCTGCCCAAGGGACCCAGACTGTGCCACCAAAGCTCCTGACCTCGTCCTCTTTGAACACCCTTCACCTTTTGCAGGCCGTGGAAGGCTGGCTCCCTGAGGACACTGATGCCCCTCTCAGCTAGTGGCCGTCCCTCTCCCACACTCTGGTACTGCTGGATGCAGAGTGGAGCTGGTGGCCACTTCCAAGACATGGTTACTCCTTCATCCTAAAAACCACTGCCTCCTTGAGGCATCATCTATGCCATCTCTCAGATATTATCTCCATTGCCGTCCTGTGCTGTCAGCACACACAGGGGACTTATCTCAGTTCCTCCATTTGCTGCAGCCACCAGCTCCTGCAGTCACACGCGAGCACAGAACACTACCCGTGACCTCCACAGCCTCCATCTCAACCGTCCTGGACTATGTCTAGTGTTTCTAGCTCATGCCCCTGTTGATTCCACATCTCCACTCCAGCAATTCTTCAGCCCCCCGGCTACCTCAGATCTAGTGGCCTCATCGCTATCCCCTGTCCCCCACTACACGTCTCCTCCCTTCCTCCCCTACGCATCCTAGATGGCACGGTCCATCGGTGCAGTCCCACGCACGTCCTCGACTCCCGAGAAAACATGTTCAGGTCCCACCACTTCTCATCCCATCCACTGGTATCCATCCTCTCTCCTCTGGGTTTTACCCTGACCACCCCACCCCCGGCATGTCTCCTTCCTCTGCACGGCACCCACAGCAATCCTGCCAACACGTCAGCCAGTTTCTGTCACCCTCTGCTCAGAGTCCTGCCATGGCTCCTGTCTACTCAGAGTAAGGCTGAGCTTGGGGAGGGCACCCCCGGCCCTCATGATCTGGCCTCAGTTATCTCTCTGACTGTTCTTCTGCACCTCACCCGCACTCAGCTCACTGCTCCACCCTGGCCCCTGGCTGCCCCCACCCCAGGGCCTTTGCACTTGCTGTTGCCCTGTCTGAAACACTTCCACAGACATCCACACACTCCTCCCCACTGCCCTCTTCAGGTCTTATCAAATGCCACCTTCTTGGTAACTGCCACTTCCACACACAGTCCCTGTCCTCTTTTCTGCTTCATTGTCTGTCTTAGCCCTGTCTAGCATTCTCCATGGCTTATTTATTTATTCTTCTAATTGTCTGTATCGCTTCCTTAGACTGTAAACTCCAGGATGCCCAGAACTTTCAGCCCCTTTGTCTCCTCTGTACCGCCAGATGGCTTGCTGTTGAGTGGAGAGATGAAGTCTTAGCCATTCGTCCTTGTCCCCCAGTGGACAGGCTTGGGTAAATAAATACAGTGCTCCACCTGTGTCATGATCGCAAACAGCTGATGGCTGGAAACACACCCCACTCGCGCTGCCTGGTGCCACCTCAGTGCCATGATCACAAACCCAAACACACAGCAAGTCACCACCTTGCTCTGCTCAGTTCTTTCTCTCGCGTCCTTCTCTCCAAGCACTGGCACACTAAGGAAGGCTTCGTTTCAGCTTATTTCACTGAAAAAGTAGCATGTAAAGCAATAGCAAGTATGGGAATCCATTTGAGGAGCTTCGCTGCAAAGGGAAGCAGATAAAAGGGCCAGGAGTTGGAGGAAGACAGGGTGGAAGGGAGGATTTTCTTTAAGTTTGAAGACCAACACACTGTCCGAGGTGATCTGGAGGGAGGCAATTTGCTGATGCCGGAGAGAGGGGACACGTCGGCGGTGAGGTTCCTGCGCGAGTGAGAGGAGGTCTAGTAAACACGCGGTGGTCCCACAGGGCACAGGGCAGCGTGGACAGTGGGAAAGCTGTGGTAGGGCCACCCAGGGCTGCGGGACTCACAGCACGGTCCCCCAGACACCGCTCTGTGTGGTGTCAGCCTGGCTCACTGCTGCCTCTTCCCAGTCTCAGACGCCCAGCTCCCTGCCTCTCCAGGCCCCACCCACCTAAGGCCCAGGGCTCAGCTCTTCCTCCTCTTCCCTGTTCACAGTCCCTGGGGGCCCGTGGCGGTCAGAGAACCATGCTGGAGAGCCCCAGCCAGGACTCCAGCCCTCGCCTCTCCCTCGAGCGCCACACCTTATGTCCAGCGGCCTGCACTGCGCCTATGCTTCACAAGCACAATGAACTTTGCACCCAGCAGTTCACCCACACCCATCAGGCATCCCTGCCCTAATGCACTGCAACCTTCTTGCTCAGGCCAAAACCCTAGCAGTCCTCTTTGCACACTCCACATCCAGTCTATCAATAAATCCTGTTGTCCCCACGTTGCAGGGACATCCACAATCTTACTGCTCCTCATCACCTGCACCGGCACGGCCTTAGCCCAAGCACTTGCCTGGACCATGGCCGCGGTCTCTCCCATTCTTCCCCAGAGTCTGCCCTCAGCCCAGCAGCCCCAGCGATGCTCCTCAAACACACACAGTTCTTTCGGCTCCTACTGGAGGCTGCCCCTGGCCTCCCATCCCTCTCAGAGTAAGTGCTTTGTCCCCACTGCGGCTCGAGGCCCACACCTCGCAGCCTGTCGCGCCCTCCCGCACCTCCTAGCGCTCTGCCCCTCACTGGCTCTGCTTTGGCCCCAGGGTCTTCTTGCCCACCCGGAGCAGCAAGCCTGCCCTGAGCCAGCCTCCCCTCAGCGGATGTCTTCCCAGAACGCTCCTCTTTCACTTTCCCTGGGCTCATTCCCTCTTACTGTCAGCCTGCGTGAGTCCTTTCTGGCTGCAGGGATGGAAGACTAGTCTGACCGGCTCAAATGACAGACGTTTATGTCTCAGTCCTGGAGGCTGAGAAGTCCCAGATCAAAGCCCCAGCAGATTCGGTGTCTGGTGAGGGGCCTTTTCCCGGGGCACACAGGGCTGTCTTCTCGCTGTGTCCTCACGGGGTGGAAAGGGTGACCGAGCTCTCGGAGTCTCTTTTATGAGGCCACCAATTCCACGTGTGGGGAGTCCACCCTCATGGCATAATCATCCCCCATAGGCCTCTTTCTTCTATCACACTGGGGACTAGTTTTCACCATTTGGGGAGGCCACAGATGTTCAGTGTATAGTACAGTCCGGAAGGTGCCTCCTCCGAGCAGCCCCCCGATCTCCCTCTCTGAGAAAGCACGTCCTCTCCCCCTGTCTGCTTGCTTAAAGTCTTCACAGCGTTTACTACCGCCTGGCCTGCCTTACATTGTGGACCCACACATCTCACTCACTGTCATCTCCTTATTCCTCTAAACGGGAGCCCCTGAGGGCAGGGCTCTGCATTGTCCTCTGTTAGGTCTTCGCCTCTAAAACAGGGAGCCAACAGGCCGTTGGTGAACTTTTGTTGACTGGACGGTTCTTGAAGGAGCTTTGGAGTCAGACAGACCCCACTTCAATCCCACCTGTAACTACTGTGTGACCTCGGGCAGGTTACCTGACCTTTCTGGGCCTCAGTTTTCTCAGCTGTAAAGTAAAAGTCGTTCCCACGTCCACCTCAACGATTCTTGTGAGAAATTGGAACAAAACACACAATTATAAAGAGACCTCTGAAACGGTGGCGACCGGATCATTATGCACAGCAGGAAAGTGGGGTTTCAGTGGGAAGAGAGCGTCTCGGGAATAGGGGTCACTAGGGAAGTAGAGGTCAGAGAGGCTCAGGGTGTGAGTGGGAGCACAAACAAAGCCCCAGATGACCTGGGGACAGAGGTCCTGCTTTGATGAGAGGTTGGAAAAGGTGACATTCTCTTCATATAAAGCTTCAGAGGCAGCCAGATGTCCAGGATCACCCCTAGGGAGAGGCTGCACAACACTGGCCTCTGTTCTGTTATAGGCTAGAGAGATGGGGTCCTTGATTTCCACCCCCTCCCCACCCGAACTCACTACTGGGGAGAGCACCGCCAACCCAACTCTGGGCTGAGCAGTCTTCCTGGGCCCCCACATGTCACCAAGAGGCACAGCTGATCCTTACAGAAGTACCTTCCCATTACAGGAGTGTCAGGGCTGTGCTTTAGAGCAGCACCTGCCGCAGCCCAGGGTGCTTACTGCCAAGGCCACATGACGTGGAAGGTTGTGCGTACGTGTTCATGATGTGTGTGCGTGTGTGTGTGTGTGTACACGTGCATGTGAGCAAGACGGGGGATGGGTCTCAATGTGGGAATAAGGTGAAAGACTCAAAGCTGGGGGAAATGAGCACTAAGTACCATCACATTCAAAACAGACACTAGACACACCCTAAGTGGAGGTCACACTGGCACGAGTGTGCTCCCCCGCAAGCTGCCATCGCGGGCAGCTGGACAGCTGCCACCCAGAGCACCCCTGAGGCCAGTTCTGGGGAAAGACAACAGAGTGCTGTGCTTGCCCCTCCAAGTTGCTCTGGGCCTTTTTCACCTCAAGCCAAGTGAGAAGGGCCTGAGAGAGCCCCCAGAGCAACGAGGGCTGGTGCCCACGGGAGCCTGGCTCCCCATTCATGCATGTGTACTTGTTCACGTGGCCACCGAGGGGAGTCCCTGGCAGAAGGCGTCACCGTTCTCAGGCACGTGCCAGGAGACCAGGCCTGGGCAGCAGCTGCACACCTTAAATGGCCCCCATTGTGCAGGAGCTGGCCCAGGGAAGTCGGGTAGGAACCATCTTCAGAGCACCCACATCGAGAGAGCCCCACGCAGGCTACGGAGGAGCCAGGGGCGGGCGGGGGCGGGGGTGGGAAGTCAGGCAGCTCGAGGACAGTGCAGGGTGGGCATCCCTGCAGCAGTTCTTCCCCGCGGCCTTCACTGTGCCCTCAGAAGGCCTTCCCACATGTCACCAGGCTTGTCAGAAGAAGGTTGTCCCTGCCCTGGAATCCCCTCCGCACTGCAGCTCGGGAAGAGTGAGGAGAGGGGAGCTGGCTGGGAGGGGGTCGTCTCCCCTGCCAGGCAGCCTGAGCACAGAGGGGGAGCTTGTCTTTTCAATTTTATCTTACTGTGTTCAGAACACTTACCATGAGATCTGTCCTCTTAACAGATGTTTCAGTGTACAATGCATTGTCTTTGACTACAGGTCCATTGTTGCGTGCCACATCTCTAGAGCTTATTCATCTTGCTTAACGGAAACTCTATGCCCTCCAATTAGCAACTCTCCTCACCCCTTCCCGAGGCCTGACCCCCATGGTCCCACTCTTCGATTCTATGAATGTGACGATTTTAGCTTCCTCACATGAGTGAAATCATGCAGCATTTGTCTTTCTATGACTAGCTTATTTCATGTGGGAGCTACACAATGGATGTGAGACCAAAGCTTTTGTTTTGACTAGACTTTTCTCTTCCTGGAAGGGATTGAAAAGTGATAGAATGTGCCCACCATGAGGTCCCAGCCAAGGGCAGACACACAGAACGTGTCCTGCCAGCATGGAGGAGAGGAGAGAAGCTCTGCCCCCGCTGTACGGCCTCTTCCTTAGCTGCCTCCCCTACCACAGGGCCCTCCTCTCCACTCCTGTTCATCTTGGTGCCACCCTGCTGCCAGCATGACAGCAGGAGACCAGGATGGAAATGAAATTGCGAAGCAGTAGTTGCTTTGAATATCCATGCGCTTAACTCGGTGAGGGGATGTGTAAAATTAACTTGCTCACGAAGCCCTGCTATAGGGCTTTTGTATCTCATTTGCCCCTAAAATAACATAAAAAGTCATGGTGGCAGCCCCAGGCCAGTGTGTGGAGCTCTGGTAGACAGATAAGGAACTAAGACAAGGACCAGATGGAAAACTAGGTCCACAGGACAGGGAGCCCCCCACCGTGGTTGGAAAGAGCTAGAATCAGAGGCTGGATTGTGGACATAGTGTAGGGCTGTGGTCAGGGAGGCTGTGGAAGAACGGAAGAACCAGGCAAGGATAGCCAGGATGAGTGTTCAAAGTCATTCTAACTCAAAGCTGTTATAATGCCAGCCACTGAGAAACACACCCTTATGACAATGTTGGTAATAGCTGGTCTTAACTCCTCCAACTCTACTCCCCCAGTTTCTTCAAAGGAGGAGACATTCCCTGACCGTCAGGTGAAATCCAACCCTCCTGAGTTTACAGGTTTTGGCTTTCAGGGAGTAGGAGGGTCTCTCCAGCCCCAGTGCTCCGACACCCAGTCAGCCTAGTGCACATCTCTGCAAGGCCCATCCAGACATCATTGCTTCAAGAGGCCAAACCCAACTACTCCCTTATAGACCCAGGTTCCAAAAGTGTGGGACAAAATCCGTGATGGGAAATTCCTCATGCCTTTACAAAAAAAGAAGCAAAGGAGGTGCATGTAGGGGAGGGAGAACATGTTCTTTTGGCTGGTCTAATAATTAAATAGACATGAGAAAAGTTAACACGAGAAAAGAACCAAATTTAATTACAGGTGACGCAGAGGAACCTCACATACATGAGAGGTTCAGAAACAGAAAAGGACACTAGGAGCTAAGGATGAGGTGAGGTACCTTGGGATTTCAGAGGGGAGGAAGTCATTGTAATTACTGAGCGGATGTTCGGTAATTAGTAGTTTGCCCTGCCCTATAGATAGGTCAAAAAAAGGTTATCTCTGATCATCTCTAATTATGGGCGAAGCCCCTCATTTAAATTTTTCTAGGTAAAGGGGTAGAAGTTTCTCTTGAGCCTTCAGGGTCTCAGTTGCCTTTAGCTCAAAAGTAATCTTCATACCACAGAGGCACAGCTTGGAGTCACTCATTCTGAACCCCTCCATGGATGACAATGAAGAGATTGAAGGTGACCACAGGCATAAAGAAAAAGGAAGAGATGGGGAGATGTAGAAAGAGGAGGCCAAGAGGGGACACTGAGTCTGTGCATTTCCAGTACAAGGTTTTTTCCCCTGAGACTAAAATCAAAAGGACGACTGAGGTCTCCCCATCAGAGAAGTCCGGCCAGAGGACTCCCAGCCACTCTAGGAAGTATTAATAAGAGGGGCCTTTCCACTGTCTGTAGGCAGCTGCTCAAACCCAGGGGTCCTTGAGGAGCCAGCTGAGCAGGATGCCATGATGACCTCAAGGAGCTCCAGAGAAGCAAACGTGTGGCCAGCAGCCCTGTCATCTGTGATAGGCACCTTGGGCCTGGTCCCTGAGAGGCCCGAGCCTCCTTGTGTCTCTACCTGCACAAATAAGCACTAGGTGAGGACTGCAGGGGTCAGACCACAGCTCAGCTTCCGCATCCACAGGGGTAGCCCAGGAGGGGAACGGAAGGCACCTCAGCCCTTTGCTCACTGCGCACTTCGCTTTCGGAATGGGGAACGTCAATTTAACACATCTCTTCACCAGATCAGGCAAAGGGCGTCAGAACACAAAACTTAAGCCACTCAGAGAACATTCCCCCTACAGTCCCACTGTCCAGTGATGGCCCAGGGGGCTTGTGGGAGACGCGGAGGAGGGGCACCGATACCCAGTGGGTACCGTGTGGGGCAGGCAGGCCGGCAGGGAGGGTCCTGCGTGGACTTGTAGTCTGAGACCAGTCCTGAAAGCCAGTTCTGGAGACCCCTTCCCACTTGTTCTTAAAAGTGATGCCTGCTTATTATAGATGGTTTGGAGAGTACATAAAACTGTACCTTAAAAGAGAACAACGCCACCATAACCTGAACATCTTAAGTGTAATCCCTTTCATTACTTTTCCTAACACTTCAAAATAATTAACATAATTTGTATTTGCAGGGCCCTAGTCCTTTCCCTTAAATCATACTGTAAGCGTCTCCTCCTGCCGCTGAGAAGCCCCATGCGTCACTTTAATAACTGCATGATATTCTATCATATGGGCATATCATAATTTACATAATCAATTCCCCAAGGAGGAACATTCAGGTTATTCATTTTCTTTTATTTTCCATTTTAAACCATATTGCAATACACTTTCCTAAGCATGAATTTTTGTTTCCATTTCAGAATATTTCTCCAGGACCAATTACTAGAAATGGAATGTCTGATTCTCAGGGTGACTCATTGGCCAGATAGTGCCAAGGAGCATTAAAGGTTCCCATTTTTAAGAATCCCACTTTGACTGATGCCAGCCCTGTCAACAAGGGTAACAAGTAATATCCAAATGGCCGAGCTACGCTGGCACCGCCCTAGGAGCTCACACAAGCTCGCGAAGAGCCTGCACAGTTGTAATGCTGAGGTTCTAGGGGCTGCAGCTCCCCAAGATGGTGGAGGTGGGGGTGGCACTCCGTCATTCTGCCCCTGGTTCCTCCTGACTACACCTGGCTCACAGAGAATGCACACGTGTGCTCACCTCACAGGCATGCTTCCCAAGCATCCCCATCTCCCCACATTTAGAGGGAGCTAGGGCTGGAAATAGGGGTGTCCAGGGCCTTCTGTGCTCCAGTTGCTCTTGGTGGAGCTCAGAGCTGGGAAGCCAAGCAAACGCTGATGGGATACACAGCCCGAGTCTTGGCTCCTCCAAATATCTCTGAGCGCCCCTTTACCTTGCCATTTTGGTGCCCTAGACACCAAAAGCTGCCCCCTGCTGCACCAGGTACACTTTTAAACAGATCCGCAGTGCTCGTCCTTCCATCCACTCATGGAAATCAGTCAGCATATAAATGGTCATCCCGGAGCAGCTCAGAACCCGTTCTGAATTTCCAAAGCACCAGGATGAGTAAACTGTGCTACTGACCCTTCTGGGCCACAGACCCATGCCCGGGTCCCCCTCCTCCCCAGTGCTGTTCGTGCGGATGGAAGGTCACTGAGCTTAGTAAAGCAGAGCAGAAACTATTCTCACATCGAGGAATGGAGAAGCATAAGCCCGTGCTCCAACGGCAGCTTCTCCCAGACTGGGAGGAGCCTTCTGCGTTTCTAGGCTGTGGCGTGAGTGACTCAGTCCTGTTAGGCCTGCCCAGTTGTCCTTCTGTGGCACTCGGCCTTCCGTGCACGGTTCTTTTTGCACGCAAGGCCCCATCACCCTCTTAGTTTTTGCGCTTGACACCATCTTTGTGGTTGGGAATCCTTTTTAGTTCCTGTAAGCAAGCGTAGATTGTGACATAGCTTAAGTATTGAGAAATGTCCGGGTCTTTTAGATGGTAGTCTGGTGACAAATGCCTCTGTCTATGCCGTTTCTCAATTGTGAAGGATGAGTGGTGACGACCGGTCTTTTATAACTGCTTCCTGCTGAACTTGGACGCCTTGGGGGGACCCCACAGAGGAGCAGAACTTTTCTCTAGCTAGCATAACGTAAGTATGGTTGCCACCAGGCCTAAACCCAAACTGTTCATGGCTTTGAGAAACTATCTGTACTTTGATGGACTCTAGTCTCTTTGTAACAAAAGATAATAAGCAATTCCAAATGCAGGGTCCAAAAATTAGGAGTGAGAATTGTTAGGAGGAGGTTTGGAAGGGATAGAAACCACGTGAGCTCAAGGAGAGTCTGTTGAGCTCCATTCCAGACCTGTTCAGTGGGATCGGGTTGTCTTTCCTCTGTCAGCCAGGTGGCTTTATCTACCAGTTTGGTTGAACTTTCCTCGGTCACACCACTAACATTAACGTAAAAGCAGCAGGATGTGTCAGCCAAGGCATGTACACATCCTGCTTAGTCTAGAGCTATCCTATTACCAAGAACTATTTTTATTAAGGAGTCAACAGAATTTTGTAATATTTTCGAAATCCAGGCCTGACTCATTGGCTCCCATGGCTCCCATGGCAGTGACTCCTTTGGTTTGGGCTGTAATTATAAAATGGTGCCTCCTGCTAGCACTAGTACTGATCTGAGTAAGGCGAGGACCCCTACAGTGAGGACCCCTGCCGCCCTTTTCCCTCTATTTCCCCCCAGTGTGCTGAGGGGCTGGGCATACTCTTCCTATTGCCCAGACCCCGCTCCAGCCTGCATATGACTTAGGCATTGGGCTATCCCACCCTCTCTGCTGGGTCTGTCCATACTGATCAGAAACATGCAACCTCCTTGTGAGCACACTGTTCTAGGTTGACTATGGGAGGGGTTTGGGTCCCAGGGTGGACAGCCAGTCATCTAGCGGGTAAGAACCATGGCACCCCAGGTATCAAGTCCAAAGGCAGCGTTTCCTGTGGCGCCGGCTGCCTGTTTAGTTTGTCCTTCCCATTTCTCCGAATCACAACTCATTCCCACGCTTACTCTGCAGTGACCACCGAATCCGGTCGTGCTGGCTGGCAGTTTGTACCTTCTGCAGAGTCGGTTACATGGCAGATGGCAGGTGAAATCTCTGGCAGGGTCACTAAAGTCGGGGTGTCTACTGGTCTACCGGGACAAATCTACTGCTTGGAAGCAGCAAGGGCAGGTCCCCTTGGATGGCTACTACCAGGTTATCTGCTTGGGGGTCTCCCCCTAGGAGGTACATTCGGGTATTTCCCCTTCTGGTGAAAGGGTCCCTATTAGGTCTGTAAGCGTTTCTCTGTTTAGCTTGGGTTGTTGGTGGCAGATTCAACAGTTTGTAAAGCTCCGTTCTTTCTTCCTTTCTAATATCATCTTGGGTGATATTATAAAGGAAGTGGATTTGCCAGTCTGTACAGGAGAGTACAGATCGAAGAATTGCCAAGAGGGAGAGCATTGCCAGGAGTGTAGTCATGACTTGATACAGTCTTTACAACAAATGAGTTAAAGGAACGAGTGAAGTTAAAAGAAGCAGCTATAGCCGTTCCGAGGAGCACAGGGTCAGAACACACATTACAGGAGCCCCCTGTTAGAAGGCAAAAGCCCACCGTCAGAGCAGACTTTGGTTCATTACTTATCTTACGTGATGTCCTATGAAACAGTAGCCTCAGGTCACACACTAGCCTATAGGAGTGCTGTGGGGGCTTAGGGTCTTGTGGAGCTTCTGCTGATTCTGGTCCAGGAGTTTGTTTTATCCAAGTGTGATGTATCCACGGAATGACCCCCTGTAACTTGACAGCAGAATGAGTAATTAAAGCTACTAGAGAGGGCCCCTTCCATTTGAGTGTAAGCCGGTCCAAGGACTCCCAGTCTTCCATGTCTTAAGATATACCCCATCTCCAGGTTGAAAGGGATGAAGGGCTAAGTGATTGGGAGCCAGCAGTGTTTGATGTCCATAGGCCATAAGGGCCTTCATGGTTTCTCCTATTTAGAGGGCATATTTAAGTTGTTTTAGCTCATGGGGGCTGAGTAGTCCTTGCTCCTGGATATAGGGAATTGACCTTTCATACAATAACTCAAATGCACTTAATTTTAACTTTTTTTTTTTGGAGCTAGGCATATGCACAGTAAGGCTACTAGAAAGTGCCTTACCCAATTCTCTTGTGTTTCCTGGCCTAATTTGGATAAAGTTCTCTTATGGGTCTGATGAGCCCTTTCTACCTTTCCGTATGCTTGAGTTCTCCAAGCAGAGTGTTAATACCCATTTGACTCGTAAGGCTTTGGTAACCCCTTTTGTAATCTGAGACATATAAGCTGGTCCACTGTCACTCTGTAACGATTTTGGGAGCCCAAACCTAAGAATTACTTCCTTCAATGGGGCTTTTGTCAGTTCTATTGATATCTCAGTCTTGGTGGAGAAGACTTCTACCCAAGCAGAGAAGGTATTCGTGAATGCTGAGAGGTTTCTGAAATTCCCTGGTTCTTTAGGTGTGACAGTGAAGTCCACTTGGCCAGGTGTCTCCAGGGTATGTTCCCCTCATTTGATTGGGCTTCATCCCAGAGACTGGGGGTGGCCGAGTAGTCAGGTTATTGGCATTGTAGATTGGGCAAGCTTTTATTACGAGATGAATTAGAGCTCTTAAACCCGGAATTGCGGTGGTGATTATTAGCCAGTTTTAAATGCTTCCCTCCTGTTGGTGGGTTCCTTGATGTGCCTCCCTGATTGCCTGCAGAGTTGTAGTTTCAGTGATAAAGCATTGCCCACGTTGGTTGTCACCCACAATTGATGGGGTCCCATCTGTAGCCCCATCTTTCTGCCTTGTCAAGTGCCTCCCCTGGATATACTGGGGAGTCATTTTATAGGTTAGCTTTTCCAGGTTAAAAAGGGGCATTTGCTGAATGAGTTGGCTTTAAGCAGCTAGAGCTCGAAGCAGCTGCCCCTTGAGTTCGCCACACCCACCTTGTTGTCTTCCTTGGTAACTTTAGCCTCTCCCTTCTGTTGTTCCTTACAGTGGGAGACGGCAGCCTTTTTGCAAAGCTAAACGGCTTGCAAGAGCTTGTGTATGGGTCATGTCTAACCTGGTTTTGTTTTTGTTCTTTTGTTTTATTTTGTTTTTTTTTTTCCTGTGGCTAACATGCCTCTCTTTTTCCAGATGGCCCCGTGGGCATGCCGAATGGAGAAACTAAGGGGGTCAGTGTAGAAGTTCAGGGTCTTTCCTTTTCCCTATTTTAGGGCCTCGTGGGGGCTATTAACTCAGTCTTTTGAGCAGAGATCCCAGTAGGAAAGGCCTCCACTTCTGTAGTTTCATTTAGGGTGACAGTTGCATGACCTGCCAGTCTTCCCTTCCTTCATGAAGCTACTGCCATCAGTAAAACATTCTCCCTCTGCAGTGGGGAGGGGCTCACTTTCTAAGTCTGCTCAGCTGCAGTACATGCGTACTGTGTCTATGGTTTTTATGCAGTTATGTTCCAAATTTCCTGGCTCGACTGGGAGAAAAGTGGAAGGATTTAGTGTGACACATTTTTATGGTGACAACCAGGTTTTTTAGGAGTGTGGCCTGAACCTAGATTGATCTCCCAGGTGACAACCATTCTCTCTCCTTGGAATTCATCAGTGTTTGAACTTGGTGTGCAGTCGAGATGGTTACAGGTTATCCAAAAGTTAATTTTTCTGCCTCTTTTAAGAGAATGGGTAAAGCAGCAACCTCCCTAAGGCAAGGAAGCCATCCTTTGGCTGTCTGATCTAATCGTTTAGAAAAATAAGCAATTACCTGAATAAACAGTCCAAGCTTCTGAGTGCTGGTCCCTGTCTCTCATGTACGAGCATATAGAGATCAAAAGAGTTCGTGAAATCCAGGAGAACCAAGGCTGGGGCTTAAACCAACTGTCCCTTGAGTTCTTAAAAAGCCCTTTCACATTCTGAGTTCCACTCAAATGGTTCATCATCCTTCCCTTCCAGGCCTTTGTGGAGAGGCTTGGCTATGAATTGAAAATTAAGGATCCAAATACGACTGAATCTGGCCACCCTTAAGAACCTTCTAAGTTGCCTTCTATGTGGGAAGGTGGGAGGCTGCAGATAACCTCCTTTCTCTCCTTGAGGCAAGTTCGTCTGTTTCTTAGTTTTGGTGAATCCCAGATAAGTGACTTTGGTCTGGAATATCGGAGCCTTTTTCCTTGAGACCTTGTATCCCTTATCAGCTGAAGGGTTAAAGGTGGCTGTGGTGCTCCCTCCTGATAAGTCCTGATGTTACCGAAGAACAAGGGTTCTTACATCATCTCAAGAAGGCACTCTAGAGCCTATGAATAAGCCATGTGAATGAAGCGAAGCAAGCAGTGTATTAATTAAAAGAAAGGTAATAGTACAGTACACTCCCAAGATGGTATGAGAGTGGGCAGGCCCAGAAGAAGAGGAGCTGCACTGAAAAACAAATATTTAGGATTATGTTTGAATGAGGGTGTGAAATATTCAGGGGTGGTGTTACAAGTGTTCTCAGGGTGGGTCTTTGCTGACCACTCCTTCCCTTCTGAAGGAGGGATTCCTTTGTAGGAACTGCCACGGTGATGCAGGGGGTGGAGATTTTTTCCCTGCCTGCAATGCTAATAGTTATACTCTATCATGATTAACTGTAGCTGCACCTTTTCTTAGGGATGATCTCATCTCCTCTCTTTCCTTTGTCTCTTGCACTGCGTGCTTCTCTTCCTCTCTTCCCATGGCCCTGTTTTTTCTGCCTATAGTAACACTTAAAAGGGCTAGCAGTCAATATGTCATCTACATACTGAAGGAGTATACCCTCCTCCAAGTGTCAGTCCCTTAAGTCTTGGGTCAGGGTCTCCCCAGAAGGGTGAGAGAGTGAGTCCTTAAATCCTTGGGACAAGATCATCCAGCAGAGCTGCCTTATTTGTTGAGTAGTGGGGTCTTGCCATTCAAAGGCAAAGCTCCCTTGAGATCACTGGGTGGGATGCCTTCAGGAGTTTCATGGCCCTTAAGTCATGTACCATCCGATTTTCTCCATTAGGTTTTTTTATTAGAAGGATGAGATGTTATAGGCTAATTGGCAAGGCCTATCAGCCCCAGCTTGATGATAACTTGTATTTTGGGGGCTATTTCTTTTTTTTATTGTTAAATTTATTGGGGTGACATTGGTTAGTAAAAATTTCATAAGTTCCAGATGTACAATTCTATATTATATCATCTACGTGTTGTGTTATGTGTTCATCCCCCAAAGTCAGTTCTCTTTTCATCACCATGACACTTCTCCCATGAAGACATACAAGCAGCCAACAGACATATAAAAAATTGTCCAACTGCCTTAGCTCTCAGGGAAATGCAAATCAAAACCACAATAAGATGCCACCTCACACCTGTCAGAATGGCTGTTATCAACAAGACAAGGAATAACAAGTGCTGGAGAGGATGTGGAGAGAAAGGAACTCTCACACACTGCTGGTGGGAGTGCAAGCTGGTACAACCACTATGTTAGGCAATACGGAGTTTCCTCAGAAAATTTAGAATAGTTACCATATGGCCCGAGGCTATTTCTTTTAAGGCCTCTTGGTGCAAGGTATGTTGTTTTGTGTTAGAGTATCTATGTCCTGGCTTTAATCAATTATCAAGGTAATCTATGTCCTATTGTCCCTTGAGTCCATACATGGAGACTTACCCACCATGATTCCATCTGCTCATTTATTGGGGTTTCTTTGTGCCCCTATTTGCTAGAAGTATGGCCAATTTATGCCTTTTTAAAAGGGACATTTGCTTCCATTACATTTCTGTGCCAATGGATCATTGCTCCTAGTTTATGTATTAAATCCCTTCCTAATCAGTGTATAGGAGATTCTAGGATGTACAAAAATGAGTGACTCAATTTCCTCTTAGCCAATTTACAACCAATGGGTTCAGTTTGCTGTTTGAGGTCCCAGATATTCGCATGATATTACATCTTTTATGGTAAAGCTAAGTTTGCCTGGTCCAATGTTCCAAATCATGTACTGGGCTCCTGTGTCAACTGCAAAAGTCTCTGGGCCCACCAGTCTTTGTCTGTCTGGGCCATCAGCAGCTTTTTATTAATATCTGAGGGGACTTGTGGGGACAACCTGTCCTCTCCCCTTCAGGGGCAGAAGGGACATTCTTCTTTCCAGTGGCCTTCGTTTAGCACGTGGCACACTGATTAGGCCCCAGTTTCTTCGACTGAGTTGTGCTGTGTTAGACAGGCCCCCGCCGAGGCCTTGCACCAGGGCATGAATCTTCACTGAGGATGTCCCCTTCCCAGTCCCCCTGACTGGAGGGCAGTCACCAGTAGGGTGGCCTGTCTTTGGAATTTTTTGTCCTCTGGCTTCTCCTCTAACCCTCAGTTATTAACTACCTTACAGGCTATGTATACCAACATGGGCGCGTTAGAGTCTATCTCAAGCTTTTCTAATTTGCACCGGATGTCAGGAGGCACTTTGAGAGATGAAGTAAGACCTTCACATTGCATCCCTGTGGGAGATTACAAATCCAAAGTAGTTTATTGTATTAAACACTCCTTCAACTTGTCTAAGAAGGCAGAGGAGTTTTCCTGGGGGCCTTGAGTAACATCTTTGATCTATTCCAATTTACTGGCCTCGTCCTTACAGCTTGTAATCCTTTCAAAATCATGTTACGTTAGTGCTCTCGTCATTCTTTCCCGACATTATCAGCAGGAGCCCGTCCTGACTCGGTGTTGGGGGCTGCTGAATGCCCCCAATGTTTAAGAGAGCCTGCGCATTGGCCAGATGGATTATCGATTTGAAAAATACTCCTAATAAGGTTTAGGAATCCCTCTGGGTCTTCCCTTAGTCCTTTGGTGTTTCCCTCCCAATTATGTAGGTTGGAGGTGGTAAAAAAAAAAATGTGAATCACTGCTGACCTCCCTTCCCCATCAGGAATCTGCCCTTGTGGGAACATCGCCCCAGGTCAAAAGTTGGTTCCACTCCTAGTATTGGCTGGACTGGGTCTGGGTCAAGGTTAGACCCAGAAGGTTAAATAAGGGGAAGGGGCAGTAGGCCCTAAGGTGGAAAGTTCAAGTAAAGGTGGGTGCAATATAGGACCAGGACTCGGGGCTCCCCGCTGGGATGAGGGAGAGATGGTGGTACAGGAGTGGGTAGTGGGAGTGCCTTTCTTTTCATTTAAATCCTATAGCTCAACTGAGGCAGGCCAGTCATTGTATTCTAACAAGGCTCTTCTTAAAAACAAAACCAAACAAAAACAGAACAAAACTTGGGGACAAAAGCAGGAAGGTACAGGTGGAGAAACCCTGGGACCAAATGTGTATGTCTGGTCCTCACTTTTCTTTCCTGCCTCCTCCAGGGAGCACACCCCCAGAACAGATGCCTAGATGTGAACCACTGCTAGGCAAGGTCCCGGGTGCACGCCCGCGGGAGATGCCCTCCCTGACATGCCTCCACGCTGCTTCTGATTGCTGCGTCTCTTCTCCTCCCCAGTTCACTGGTCCCAGAATGCTCTCCTTTCCAGAGCAAGGAGGCCACGTCTCCCCGCCACTCGGCCTCGAAGGCCTCAGCGCTCCAACCACCATGCAGGGTTTTGACACGGTGGGTGCGCTGTAGCCTGCAGGGCTTTGGCGCCAGCCAGGCCTCCATCCCTGTGTTCATGCAGGAGCAGCAGGGAAGACAAGAGCGTGGCTGGGAGAAGACAGGCGTGGCTGGGCCATTTCCCAGGTGTCAGAGCAGCATTACCATACTGTATAGCAATTTGGCAGCCCTGGGAGTGGGGAGATTGTTTACAAAGTGACACACAGGGTCAGCGAGGGCAATCCTTTGGACCTAGAGGCTGGCAGGCACATTCTGACCAAGGTGGTCCAATTCTCATCAGCCTCGCTCGGCAAGGTGCCACCTTGCCCTATGGGCTCAGTCTACAGACTAGGCGAGTGGACACACGCTTTTGTACAGACGGGAAGGGAGGCTGTGCTGGAGGGTGCAGGCAGGTGTTAAGCTCCCCAGCACGCAAGCAGCTGCTGCCTGGAGCCCCGCCCCTGACAGGCAGTGGCCACGCATCACGGCAGTTAGGCCCAAAGCCCTGCTGACCACTCCACCATGAGCTTTCCCTCCATGGCCTTCTTTTAACACTGTGCCCACTTCTGTTGGCATTGCTGACCTCAGGTCCCAGCAGGCCAACCTGGGGACCTCTTCCCCCCAGGAAGTCTTTCCTGAGAACACGACAAAACTACCGTTTCTAAACTTACCCACAGATGTGTTTGTCTCTGTCTGCTACACAGTAAGGTCCTTGAAGGCAGGACCCTTGCCTTACCGAGAGAGCACATTGCTGGAGTGTAGTAGGTGCTGGAGAAAGCTTGCTGAAGGAAATAAAGAGCAAACAGAATCATGAGCTTCCTCACTGTCGTAGAATCTGGGAGTCCCGGGGCTGAGTATGATGGTTGAGTCCCCTAGGGATGTCTGTTTTGCTCGCTTTGACTATCACACAGAGAGTGTTTGCAGTTTAACTTTCACGTAAACCTCAACCAAGTCATAAGCTCCCTGAGGACAGGCCCCATCCTCTCCACTTCCCTCAGAGCCTGGGGCTAGGCAAGTGTTCACTGCTCAGCCAACACTGGCTAGCTTGCAAGAGAGGTGGATGGTGGGTAATGTGCTATTTATTTATTTCTTTGGGGCACTTACTTCCTGAGACCAGTTCTTTTCTAGCTGCAGCTTGTATGCTACGTTTTTTTTTTTTCAGGTCACAAAAACAACAAAGCATTAAAGAAAAGTAAATGTATTTGATGTTTTTCCTATCGAAAAGAAAAGTCAGTGAGTAAAAATCAAATGTCAAGTGATTCTTACTTCACTTGCATAAGGAATTTGAGGCCAGACTCTAGAGCAGAAATGAGAAACTCCAATGTGAGCCAAAGGGAACTTTCCATAACCACAGCGTTCTTGTCCCTGCTCCAAAAGCGATCCTCCTCCCGAACCAAGTCAGACTCACGCAAAGGCGTGAGAGCACTTAGTCAGGTGACCTTTCTGAGCAGATCTGTGGGTTCCTTGAAATAGAAGCCTCTTAGCGAGTAACACAGAGCTTGGCAAATCATCAAGCTGCCGCCCTACAGGGACACCGTGTCAGGGCAGGAACTCTCCAAGGACTTTATGACAAACCTGTGTTTTCCTTCATGATTTTAAGGCTAAAATAAGTTTCCTCTTTCCAGAACACCCAGGCCTCTTAGTGTGAATCCATCCTCACTCTCAGTCCAAAGGATTTCACTTTCCCAGCATCCTCTGCCCTGTGTCTGCATTTCTTCCCTTTGCTGAGCCATGTGGACCATGGGACACAGGATATGGGCACTCTCTCTACCACCCCTGAGGCAGATGGAAAAGCCATTAGCAGTGAGTGCTGGGCCTTGCAAGAAACAAGAGAACTACCCAGCACAGCTTCATCTGAAAACACAGGAGAAGGGAGGGTCTTGGTGGCCACAGTCGAGGATCAGTTTGTGTCCCTGGGGCCAGCACCTGACCACGGCTCTCTCTGAACATCTGAGAAACACCACCTCTCCTTCCCCAAGATCCAGCTGCTGCTAATGTCCTGGATCTTGTTAGCTGTGCCCAAGCTGACAGCTAGAACAGAGAATGTCACCTATGTGTGGCCTGCCACCTCCCAGGGACTGCTGCTTTGATCAGAGGACTGGCAGCAGGCCACCCTGTGGATGTGTGTCACAGCAGGGATTGGGCTGCCACCAGACTGCAGGCTGCACAGGCCTAGCCCTGGCAGCAGGTGTTATCATGTGAGGGAATCCCTGGTTAAAGTGCAGGCTCTGCCCTTTTTTTGGCTGAGAGATTTCAACAAGTTACTAGGCCTTTGGGAGCATGCATCTTATTATCTGTAAATTGAAGAAAGGGTATACCTTCCCTTTTGCTGGCTTGCTGTAGGATTAAATGAGGGAGCTTAAGTGGCAGCTGCCCCCAGTGCCTGTGCCTAATAAACATAGTTCTTCTCCTTCTTCCCAGGCTCTGGGGCATGCACTATCATTTCCAAAATCCAGGAATGTTCTTCTCACACCTGGAATTTCCCGAGGCCTCCATGAGTGCCATGGCCTGCCTCCCTGCTCCACCCTGCACCCTATGGGAGGTAGTGAGTTTAGGAGCAGGACAGCCCATCTCTTTCCTTTCCCTCTCTGGACCCGTCAGCTCATGGGAAGCATATGTTGTCCCTACACTTGGCCATGTGGCTTTGGCCCTGACCTCCTGGCCAGACCTGCTCTTGGGTAGCCACATCAGGGTTTAGAAGTGCAGAGTTGTTGTACAACTCAGCCTCTTTACTGCCATCACCCACATCGTTTCCAGAAATAAACCCATGCCTAGCTCGTCAATTAATCTATGACAAAGGAGGCAAGACTATACATTGGGATAAAGAGGCTATTCAATAAGTGCTGTTGGGAAAACAGGACAGACACATGCAAAAAAATGAAACTAGAACACCTTCTTATACCATATACAAGAATAAACTCAAAATGGATTGAAGACTTAAATGTAAGACCTGAAATGATAAAATTCCTAGAAGAAAACATAGGTGGTAAACTCTGACATTGCTCTTAGTAATACAGTAGACTCTCTATTAACCAGAACTCAAGTAACCAGCAATCTCAAGCAACCAGCAGAAAAAGTGAAGAAATACTACTGCATTTGTCTGGCATGGCTGCCACTTAACAAAACGTCTACTTCTATTTATCTGGTGTCTTCCAATGCCCATGGATACCGGTTAACTGAGAGTCTACTGTATTTTTGTTGTTGTATCTCCTTGAGCAAGGAAAACAAAAGAAAAAATAAACAAATGGGACTACATCAAACTAAAAGTTTTTGCAAAGAAAACCATCAATGAAATGAAAAGACAACCTACTGAATGTAAGAAAATATTCACTAATGATACATCCAATAAGGGGTTAATATCCAAAATTTATTAAAAAGTTATACAACTAATAAAATACACAATCCAATTTAAAAAATGGACAGACCTGAATGGACATTTTTCCATAGAGGACATACAGATGGCCAGTAGACATATAAAAAGATGCTCACCATCACTAATCATCAGGGAAATGTAAATAAAAACCACAATGAGATGATAGCACCTCACCCCTATCAGAATGGCTATCATCAATAAATCATGAAACAATAAGTGTTGATGAGGATGTGGAGAGAAAGGAAACATTATGTACTGTTGGTGGGACTGAAAATCAATACAGCTATTATGGAAAAC
Organism: Lyroderma lyra; assembly: GCA_004026885.1. NCBI lineage: Eukaryota > Metazoa > Chordata > Mammalia > Chiroptera > Megadermatidae > Lyroderma > Lyroderma lyra. Next base: position 21,397 of record PVJL010005425.1, on the reverse strand, counting down.
AGTTTGGAGTTTCCTCAAAAAGTAAAAAAATAGAAGTACCTTATGACCCAGCAATTCCACTTCTTGGTGTTTATCTGAAGAAATCCAAAACACTACTTTGAAAAGACACGTGCACCCCCGAGTTCATTGCAGCATCACTTACAATAGCCAAGATATGGAAGCAGCATAAGTAGCCATTGACAGATGAATGAATGAAGACGAAAGGATGCACATTATTCAGCCATAAAGAAAGAATGAAGGGCTTCCCTGGTGGTGTAGTGACTAGGCTTCAGCGCTCCCAACGCCATAGCCTGCGTTCGATTCCCAGCCAGGGAACTACCAAACAACAAAAAAAGAATGAAATCCTACCATTTAGGACTACATGGATGAACCCAGCAGCTATTATGCTAAGTGAAATAAGTTAGACAGAGTAAGACAAATGATTTCACTTATATGCAGGATCTAAAAAGCCAAATAAATGAGCAAGTAAAACAAAATGAACCCATAGATACAGAGAGCAAATCTGTTGTCACCAGATGGGAGGGGAATTGGGGGAAAGGGTGAAAAGGTGAAATGATTAAGAAGTACAAATTGCCAGTTATAAAACTAATCGTGGGGATGTAAAATCCAGTATAGGGAATATAGTCAATAATACTGTAATAACTGTTTGGTGTCAGATGGGTACTACACTTATAGAGGTGAGCACTTTGTAAGGTATGCAGATGTCTAATCACCATGTTGTACACCTGAAGCTAATATAATAATTGTGCGTCAACTGTAATAGAAAATAAATTTTAAAAACTAAAAAAAGAAAAAACAAAAAAAAAAAACAAATGAAATGCAGATCTGATTGTTTAAAAAGAAAGAAAGAAAGAAAAAACATGCTCTTCGCCTAGAAAATTTTCAGCAGCGTCCTGGGTACTTGATGCCAACACAGTAAGTGTCATTCTTTCCTCCTGAGCTGTGAGGTGTGTAGTGACGGAGTGAATCCAGAAGAGTAGACACTGAGTCCATTAATTCTTGTTATGCATGCATTTATTTCTCCAGTCATGCATTCGGTAAATATTTATGACCTACTATGTGTTAGAGGCTAAATGACAGGTTGCATCTGTCTACCCTGGATCACATACTGACATCCACTTGAACTTCCTGTCCCTCCTGCCTCAAGTCTCAGGACTTTGAGGAGCTTTAAACACCCAGCTCTCCTCCTGCCTGTCCCACCCTCCCCCTGCTCTAACTCCTGGTGTCTGCCCGCTCTCTTGGCTGACATGAGGCCTTGTTCTATCCTCTTCCCACCTCCAGGCTCCGTGTTGGCTCCAGGAACCCTAGCCTGGCTCTCCTCCTCGGGTTCTCCAGCCTGAAGCTTCTGCCTGACCCTCACCACTGTCCCTTCTGGCATCAACTGCCACTTCCTTATCAGGAGAGGCATCTGGCAGCTGCACTGAGGAGAATGACCTCTTTGCACTATAATTAAAGCGATTATCTGAGCGGAAATGACTATCATGAAGTAGCCCATTTTAATTGCATAGTCATCATAATGAGAACATGGGATTTTCATGTTAACATTGGTATTTCCATGGTCTAATAAATCCTTCCTCTCACTCATCTCCCAGAGGAGAGAGGAGACACTGCAGCAGCTCGAGGTTACATGCAAGTCCCTGCTTTGCTTGAGATCTTTACCTTCTGGCCAGGCCCCCAAGCTTTGGAAAAACACACAGTAACTTGGAGAGTGCCACAGCAGGCTTTCCCACAGAGAAGTGGATGCACAGACTTGTAGAAAGGTCTCAAGATGGGAGCCCTCTGGGAGGGGCTTCAGGAGAGAGAAGGTGAGATGCAGGCTCAGTCCTGGCTGCCATTGGACTATTTGACCATGGGCATATCACTTTCTGAGCCTTGGTGTCCTGCCTGTGAAATGGGCTAATAATACCACGCACGTCTTGGGATTGCTGTGAAGATCACATGATACAATAGATGGAAGGCAGCTACCCGACACCTGGCATGCACAGACTCTCCACATGCATAGACACTCCACACATGGTCTGGTTTTACAACTGTCATAACAAAAGCTGAGGCCCAAAAGACAGGTGATGCTAGCACTAACCACGACAGTGGGGCCTGCCTCTGTGCTACTATACGTGTCTGTTAAGCATCTGGCAGGTGCAGGCCCCACTCTCTGTTAGGGACACAGCAGGGAGTCGCATAGCTCCAGAGATGCCTTAACTGTGTCTGGCCACACTGATGTTTTGCACTGTGCTCGCCAGCTCCATCAGCAGCCGAGCAGAGCCTGGGCCGGGCTCTGGGCACCCCTCACAGAGGTCTGTCCCTGCAACACGCTGTTTCTTGTCCACTCTGGGCAGACAGGGCAAGCTTGGCTGAGCTGCTGCTGCTGGCATGGGAGAACTTCCTCTCTCAACTTAGGCTCCTCTGCTCTGTTCATAGAACCCGACCCCGGGATGTCCTGGACGACAGAGAACATCATCACTATTGCAGGTGAGCTGTCCTGGGGCCCGTCAAGCAGCCAGGAGGGTCAGAGGAAAGGCCCAGGGAAGAGCCCGCCTGGGGACCGGGCCGTGGGGATCAGGCTTGGCCAGGGCTTTCCCTCTCTCAAAGATCATTTTGAACGTGAGCGGAAAGGTCTGGTCCTGTAAGAAAACGTCAAACAGTGTCCCACTGGGTAAGGGTAAAGTGAGAGTGGTGTCCTCAAGGCCACCCATGTCGGGGCTGTCATAGGGCCTTCGATCCACAGAGATCAGGGGCTGGAGTTAGAGTCACTCCAGAGAGGGAGGTAGGGGGGTGTTGTTGGGTGGGCCAGGGCTCCTTGGACTATCCTCTGTCTCTTCATCCCACCCCATTTCACACCCCTGATGCTCCATCTTCAAGAAATGAGACCCAGCTCTAGCCTTGCTTCGAATCCTGCACTGATCCCACTGGTCACAGTTGGGACCCCAACCTATGCTTTAAGAATGACTAGGTTTGGGCAGTGTAACCTACTGTTTCCTTCTGAGATTCACACATCTCCCCAACTCATTAACAGCTCAGGGACTCTGCTCAGGAATTAGATACAACTAAATAAAAGTAGGCCCTCAAAGACTCCTGCTCAGTTCTATTTAGCTTAAAGTTTTCCAGCTCATTGGACCCTGAACTCTCTATTTTCTTAGACAGCATTATTACCATCATGCAGCCAGAAGTGCTGTCCTAAAGGCAGCAGTTTAGGAAATTGTTCCCAAAAGTGGGACTTGGGGACAGTTTTAACCTCCCCATATTCTCCAGTAGCCTCGAAGCCCCCCAAATAAACTTACATTCTAAGTCAAGGCGGAGGGCTTGCTCTGTAGCTTCAAAGCAAATGCCTACACTTGCACCACCACCCCTCCCCCCGTTAACCCTGCTGAAATTCTCCAGTCATCCCCTTCACTCATCATCTTCCCACGGCCCTGAATAATCTGGTCCTACTGACCAGCCCTCAAGCCTCACCCCCCACCCCTCCTGACTTCAAACAGAAACAGAGAACAGAGAACCGACTGCTTCCCACACCCTGCACCCTCACGCTCATCCTGAAGGATCCCCTCCCTCTTTAGGTTTTTGCCTGGCCAATCCCTGCTCCTGTGCAGACTCTTTGAAGCCTCCACTCCCCACGAGCACAGGGGAGCTGGGGTGGGGCAATGGGCAGTGAAACTCAATTTCAGCCAATTGTCCTGGGTGGTCCCAGCGAGGGCACAGTCCATCTCCATAGTCTTTTCCCCGAATAATGCACGTTGGGCACCCAGCTCCACCCTGTTTTCTGACACCTTCCTGATTTAGCACTTTAAGTCCCATGCTCTAGGAAACCCCTCTGTTGGGATTGTCCTTTTAAAACTAAAAGTTTTCAGACCCCTGAATCCCTAAGTTTCAGGCAAGCCCACGTAGTTGTATTATATACAAATTATGAGCCTAACTCTGACCTCCTCAGTGCACTGTGCATGCCTTGTCCCAAGCAGGAATCAAGTCCCAGATGCGATTCCAGCCTCAGTCTGCCAAGTGCTGATGAGTGTGGGGAAGGCAGAGAAAGGACAGAGAAGGGGAATCTCAGACAGGCACAGATGAGGGGTGAGCACACACAGGGCAAGGAGAAGAGTGGCAGGAAGGAGCCAGCCCATCTGGGGTGGGTGTCTGTCCTGGTATAAGACCTGTGAGTCCTGAACCCCTGCTCCACTGCCAAACAGAGCTGTGCATGTCTTCTCACCTGCAGGTGTCATCACTGCTGTGGCCTTTGTCCTGCTTGGCCTCCTCTTCCTCATGCTACACTACATGTACCGGCACAAGGGCACTTACCACACCAATGAGGCCAAGGGCACGGAGTTTGCTGAGAGTGCAGACATGGCCCTGCAGGGTGACCCGGCCTTCCAGGATGGCGCTGACAGCAGCAGAAAGGAGTATTTTATCTGAGGGCCACCAAGCCTCACCTCCCTCAACTCCTCTTCCAACTCCACAGCTTCACTCTGCTACCTGCACCACCAAGCAGACCCCGGGAGCCCAAGATATGTACCCGGCCTGGGAACCTGGATGCCAGGCCAGGAACTGGGGAAAGGAGGAGGAATGGAGCCCGAAGAGGCCTCTCCCAGGGACCCAGGGATGCAGGGACCACCCAGGAAGCCAGTTTTTGCTCTGCCCAAGGAAAAAAACCTGGTCCTCCTGTGGGCAGTGCAGTTTGTCATCAGTGCATTATGACAGTCCTTGCTGGGTATGAGTGGGGTGGGGGGGCCTGGGGACTGGGGCAGCAAGGAAGTGAGTCATCAGTATGCTCACTGGGGACAATGGCATCAACTGTCAGTCTTTAACATTTGGGGGAACAGCAGGTGACAGAGCCAAAGGCACCTTCGTCTCCCAGTGATCCAGCTCTAAGTGATTGGGAATAAATTTGAAATGTAACTGAGCACGTGTCCAACAGCATCACTATAATTGTCTGGGGAAGAATAAACACCCCCCAGGACCAGTTTGTCAGCTGTGCAGCTGTGTGTCTTGAGTGGAGTCTGCATGCATGTGTGAGACAGGACTACCCACTCCCGGCTCCATCGCCACCAGCCCAAGGACCTCAGAGGGCTCCTGAGCCTGCTGACAGAGGGAGGGACCATTCTTTTCCCCACACAGGCACCAGCTTCATGAAACAGATGCAATGATGCAATGTCCCTCTAGAAATAGGTTGCCCCAGCCACCTGGGTTCTGACTGAAGCATTGGTTCTCTAATGCACAGTATTAGAAAACGTGGACTGGATGGACAAATGTGAGTGAACCCCACCCTTCCCATAATAGCAATGGCTGGAGCACAGACTACAGAGCCCCACTTTCTGGGCTTGGGTTCTGGCTCCCCTTTTCTGGTCCTGGAACCTTGGTCATCCCTCTAGTGGACATGCCTCCATGACACCACCTCTCAGGGTTGATGGCAGGAACAAATGTGCCAAATGCCAGTGCCGTCTTCTGAAATCGACAAGTGATATTAGATCTATACTGTGTATGTGTTGGGTAGCAAAAATTCTTCATTGCACCACTTTCTGAGCAGTAATCATTATTTAAAATGAAAAGCAGAGAAGGAAGATAAGCTTACTAACCATCCTCTTTCATGAGAATCTCCCATACACCCAGCAGCTCAGCAGTCACCAGAGACCAGCAGCTCCTACATTAAAGACCACAGCCCAGCCACTAGAAACTGTCCAGGGCTCAGGTTTCTGGAGGCTGCACCATCTACACCCAGGAGTCAGCCAAAAGATCTTCTGTCACTTTCCCGAGACAAATAATGGCATCCAAACTCAGTCGGGAATCGCCACTCACCAAAGGACCTTAAATCATAGGACTGTCATTAGGAAAAGAGGCAAAGAGAAGAAAAGAAGCAGGTGATGGAAGGAACCTGGCCAATAGGTGAAACCATGCCCTGGGTGACCTGAGCTTGCTGGCCGTCCGCTCTCTCATATAAAATGAAGGGTCCCGAATTCTAACTACAGAACATAGCTTGTCAGAGTAGTGAGAAACAGCCTAAATGCAAAAGGTGTCCCATGTACAAATAGGTGTAGAAAGTGGCATATTAAGCCAAGTGAAAGCAGTGAAATCCTTCCAGCCTCTTCAGTGTTCCAGAGTGTACTATGAGTGGGGGAGGGGGGAGGGGCAGGGAGGCATTCCCCAAGTGTATTTAGCCAGAAATCCCATTTCTTCCCAGAATTCCTACCACAAACTTGTCAGCCAAGAGTTCCTCAGAACATGTTTGGGAAGCACTACACTTCTATTATAACATCTCTTCCTTTGTGATATCACTTCAGGTTTTGGGTATATGGCCTCATTGTCAAGGATTGTAGGCACAGATCCCTGTCCAAAACAGGCGCTCAGAATCTATTAATACGTACAGACATGCCCCACTTTCATAAAGGCTCCAGGGAATGAATAAGCCTAGAACCCCTGGGTCTCCCTGAAGGCTGGTGCCTTTGTGGGAAGAGTAAAGCTGGTCGCCCCTTCCTCTCTCCCTTCCTTGGTCCAGCAACCCTCTGAAAACTGGCCCATGGAAGCCAAGCTCCCTGGCCTGTCACTTTGTCTCCCTCCACTCCCTTGGTCTTCACCCTCCTTGCCTTCCCAGTGCTCCTGGACCACTGGGTCCCCAGGCCCAGCCAGGGTCAAATGTAGTGTGATATGGAAGCTTTGGGTTGTCCAAGGTGACCAGTCCAGATGCCACCCAGGAGGGAGCTGTCACAGGCTAACTGCAGAAGCAAAGCCACCACCCCAACAACTAGAGCAATTTAGTGAGATGATGTGCACATCTGTACACGACCATGCATACACACGCACACACATGCGCACGCGCACATTCACACACACACACACACACACACACACACACACACACTCGGGCATCCAATGCACACTGGTGTGAATAAATGGTGCATCCTCCCCTCAGGTCAGGGAGCACCCTTTTCTCAGCTTTGATTCCTTCCTAACAATACACTGAAGTCTTTATGCAGCATGCCTGCAACGGACATTGATGGGCCTTGTGTGCACACCAATGCACACACCAAATCTCCAAGAACTCTGAAGACAAAGCAGGAGAAGTGGAGAGGAAGGGAAGAGGGGAAGATGGAAGAGGCGGGAGAAGGCAGTCTGGAAGAGAAGAAAGGGGAACTAGCGCTCTGTGAGAAAGACAAGCTTCTTTGCACATGGCTCCTCCTTGATTTTCTCAGTCACCCTCGGAGGTGGATGACCTCATCCTCCCTTTAGATCTGTGGAAACTGAGGTTCAGAAAGATTGAAGGGTTGTTGGGGGTCACACGGCCTCTAAGAGCCAAGAGACCAACAGGCTGGAGAGAAGACCCTCTTTCCTTCCACAGGATGAGGAGAATCAGCGGGGCTCCTCATGAGAGGGGATCAGGTGCATCAGGACTCGGGGATGCTGGAATGACCCAGTGCTGAGGTCAGAGCTCCCAAGGCCAGGTCGCTGCCATTGGGAGGGTCTGGCCAGTGGTGATATGAGCTCCTGTGCCAAAAATCCTCGTTCCCGGTGAGGGCTGGTCTGGGACAGAAGCAGCTCTGAGTGGTGGGACTTGGTGCCCAAGTGGAGTCCTGGGCTATTGGGCATTGGCAGCCTGGTTAGCAGAATAAAGACAGCAAGAGCTTCCAGAGCAATCACACCTCATCCATGCCTCAAGCACTCAGGAAGCTGGCCACCCAGTCCTCTTATCAAAGAGGAAAATTATTGGGTAGATCAGGTGTCCCCAACCTCTGGACCATGGACTGGTACCTGTTTGTGGCCTGTTAGGAAGTGGGTTACACAGCAGGAGATTAGCAGCTGGCAAGTGAGTGAAGTTTCATCTGTTGAGTTACCGCCTGAGCTCCACCTCCTGTCAGGTCAGCAGAGACATTAGATGCCCAGAGGAGCATGCACCTTACTGTGAACTGCACACACGAGGGATCTAAGTTTCGTGCTTCTTATGAGAATCTAATGCCTGATGATCTGAGGTGGGGCTGAGCAGGGATGTTAGTGCTGGGGAGCAGCTGCAAATACAGATTAACATTAGCAGAGAGGTTTGACTGCACAGAGACCATAATAAATCAATTGCTTGCAGACTCATATCAAAACCCTAGCAGTGAGTGGCAGGTGACAATTACATTGCATCTGGTGGCAGGCTTTATAGTGGCAAGTGAGTTGTAAAATTATTTCATTATATATGACAATGTAATAATAATAATAATAGAAATAAAGTGCACAATAAATGTAACATGTTTGAATCATCCCCAAACCATCCTCCCACCCCCAGTCTGTGAAAACATTGTCTTCCATGAAAACAGTCCCTGGTGCCAAAAAGGTTGGGAACCACTGGATTACATGACCTCATGTCAGAACATCTGTACTGACCCTTCTTGACTGATTTGTGTTTTAAAATAGGGCTCAACCCCAAACAAGAACATTTAATGATGAATTTTTAGATCCAGGGACACATTGACCATGTGTGTCTGATTATGTAACTGCGGTCCACACACAAGTATCAGGTACCTATCTAAGTATGACCTCACTGAATAGAACAGACCTTGCCTCAAGGGGATTGTGCTTGGTAGGGAAGGTGCAAGTGAACCACACAACCCTGAAGTATCATAGATGCTATGAGAGAAGTGGCTTAGGTCAGTGTGAAATACCAAGGAAGGAGAGGCAGTAGACCCTTGGGGATAAGGTGGGTCTGTGGGAGGCTTCAGAGGGACAAGGAGGCCTGGCTCATTGCACAGCAGACTAGGGTTGGGCAATGGAATATCTCGGGCCCCAGACTAAAAGATGATACTTTGTCCTACGAGCCATAGGGAGTCACTGGAGGAAGAGGCCAGTCTCTAGGACAAGCATATGTGGTGATCAAGTTAAACAGGACACAGATGGAAAAGCACTGTGGGAATGTACAAGGGAGCTTCTAAAGGCTTACCATGGGGGGGAGGGGGTGTGCCCTGCCAACGGGTGAAAACATCCCTTGTCCTAGGGCACACCCCTTACTACAGCTTCCCCTTTAGTCTGAATTTCACACGACCCAACCCATCCTGCTTGCTGGGAAAGAGATCTCATTCTTTTGCCAGAAGACAAGGCAGTAGTAGGTCAGGCTTCAAGCCAGCTGTCATGTGAATATGAGAGAAGAAACCTTTCATCAAAGGAAGGAACGCCTGATGTTTGTATCCTGTTTACGTACCTTTGGAGGACATGCTGCTCAATTGTTTTCCATTTTTGCCTAGGCTTTTCTATCATCATAGCAACGGGAATGATTTAGGAGTCAAAAGGATTTTAACTGGCCCAGTGCCACTAACTACAGACACTTTTATGTTTACAATTTAACGTGTCCACATGTTATGGAAAGAGAATTGTTCGGGAATTAGAAAGAGTTGAACAAAAATCTCCTCTCTGACACTAACTAGCTCTATAGCCTAGGAAGAGTTACTTAATTTCTCTGCTTCAGTTCTATCAACAAAATGAAGATAAAATATTTGAATTTTAGGATGTTTTGAACATAAAATTCAATAGAGATATAAGCTTATCAGGAACCATTAAGATTTAGAGATTTTTTTCTGCTTACGAGTTAACAAATCAGCCTGTGACACTTCCATGGATGCTGACAGAAAAACATGGACTCCTTGCTCAAAGACAGCATATTTGCTTCTTCTCTCTGTGTCCTCAAGTCCCAGTGAGCCATGTACATGGGCCCAGGTGGATCTTTGCCTACCCATTGGGTTGAGTTCCACTACAGGAGCCCTGAACTAAGAGAACCAGAGTACTTTTTGCTGGGTTACTGGTAAGGTGTCTGCCCTCTTCTCTGGAGAGGCTATCTCCATCTTCCAGGGCTGCTTGCTATACAAATATCCTAGAAAAGATTGGCCAGAACAAAGGGCAGATCATGTCTCATTCACAAGATGTAAGAAACATGAGAGAGCCATGTAGAATTATCTCCCAATGAGGCTGACACTGCCTAACACAGTGCCTGGTACCATGAGTGCTGAATAAGCACTTGTTGAATATGTATACACATACATGAAGCCATGTGTTAAACACCTGGTCTCAGAGCAATTTAAAGTATCCCTGCTTTCAGCAGCAAATCAAAAATCATTTTCTGCTTCTTGAAACACATGAGTAAGTTTAAAGGAGAAAATTTCTCCATCCCTTTGTTAATGCATAACGTTTGGTTGCTTTTATTGGTTTCTATCATAGGAACAATAAGGATGCACCCTGTGGGGAGTTTTAGTTCATGGGTAAGGTCATCTATCCAACGCCCTTGGATGGGCTTTGCTAGCCTCTATTTCTGAGGTCATCCTATGATCAAGAACTCTCTGCCAACATTACAGATCTCGAAAGATGCTTAAGATAGGCAGACCTCCCAGACTTCAACTTCAAGCCAAACACTTAGGCCATTTCTTACTTTTCAAATATCTTAAATTATTCTTTTTCCCTCCAAGTAAAAAAGTACCTTGAGAGCTCCTCCTTTGATACCCCAGAAAGCCAGGGCTGATTCCTCACATTTGAAAGTCTAAGTTTGGGAGATCCAAGATGGCTGAGTAGGTAAGCAATGTGTCCGCTTGGTTCTGTGAACACATTAAAATTACAACTAAATTATTCAACAACCAACCTGGAGAACCATCTGAAGTCTACCTGAACAGAAATTTTGTAACTAAGGATATAAAGAAGAGGAGGCCAAGTTGAGTCTGATAGGAGGGGCCCAGATGCAAAATGAGCCCAACCTCTGGTCATGGTAGAGAATCAGGAGGCATATCTCAGCTGTGGAGGTGCCTCTTAGAGGAGCAACAGATCCCAGTCCCATACCAGGCTCCCTAGCGTGGAGCACTGGTACTGGGAAGAGAAGCCCCACAGCACATGGTATGAAAAACAGTGGGGACTCCAACCATCTTGTTGGGATGGAAGGCTATAGGAAACCCAGACATCCTCTTAAAGTGCCTGCACAGACTCATTCACTCTCAGATACTCACCCTTGGTTCTGGCGGAGGGACAATGACTCAGGGGGTGTTGGAGGGATACAGGGGTCAGATTGAGGTATATGGCTTTAGGGCAAGGGTCGGAGGACAGTCACTATTTTTCCTGAATGGGTCTTCTTCCCATGTGGCCAGCTGGTGGGTGCCATCTTTCCTGTGTAGCATCCCCCACACACAGTCAAATGTGAGCATAGTTGATCTGGTGAGCGCCACTTGCTCCACCCTGCTGACTGATTGAGACCCTACCCCACCCAACTTTACCAATGCCAGAGGCAATTTCTCTAGTGAGCAGTCAGGCCTGCCCACATTGTAGTCTTTCTTGGAAAACTATCATAGTCCACAGGCCCCAGGCAGGTGGTGACCAGCATTGGTGTGCTCTGAGACTTTGCTGAGTAGCTCCAGGCACAGCAATGGCACCAAACCAGAATCTACAGGAGCACTCAGCACTGGTGACCAGGGAGACAGTGCCAGGATCTCACAGGGCACCTACTATATAAGGCTATCCAGCAATAGTGGGAGACATAGCAGATCTATCTAAGACATAGAAACAAACACAGACAGGCATCCACAATGAGAAAATGCAGAAATACGTCTCAAATAAAAGGATCACAGAAAATTCCAGAAGAACTAAACATAGTAGAAGCAAGCAACCTATTGGATGTAGAGCTCAAAACAATGGTTATAAGAATGCTCAAGAAACTTAGTGAAAATTTCAACAGAGAGATAGCAGGCATAAAGAAGAACATAGAAACCACAGAAGAAGCAGTTAGAAATGAAGAATGCAATAACTGAAATGCAGATGCAACAGAAGGAATCCCCAACAGACTAGATGCAGCAGAAGAACAAATCAATGAATTGGAAAACAACATAGCAGAAAATAGGCAGAACAGCATAAAGAAAAAAGAATTCCCCCAAAAGAGGATAGTTTAAGGGGCCTCTGGGACAATATGAACAGTAACAATATTTGCATCCTTGGAGTACCAGAAGGAGAAGAGAGAAAGCAAGGAACTGAGAACCTATTTGAAGAAATAATGATAGAATGCTTCCCTAACATGGCGAAGGAAATAGACATGCAAGCCCAGGAAGCACAGAGAGTCCCAAACAAGATGAACCCAAATATGCCTACACATTATATTTAAATGGCAAAAGTTAAAGACAAAGAAAGAATCCTAAATGCAGCAAGAGAAAAGCAACTAACTTATAAGGAGTTCCCATAACACTATCAGATGATTTCTCAACAGAAACCTTGCAGGCCAGAAGGGAGTAGCAGAAAATACTATATTCAACATGATGAAAAGCAAGGACCTAGAACTAAGATGACTCTACCCAGCAAGATTCATCGATACAGAAAACATTTGATTTGTTGCCAGAGAGGAGGAGGGTTAGGGGAGGGGATAAAATGAGGGAAGTTCAGTTTGGTGGTTACAGAGTAATAGTTACAGGGATATAGGGTATAACATGGGAATATAGTCAGTAGTGTTGCAATAACTATGGGTGGTGTCAGATGGGTACTAGATTGGTTGGGTGATGGGAGGAGGGTGGGAGGGGTGGGTGAGAAGGGGGAAGAAATCAAGAAGTACAAATTCACAGTCACAAAATTGTCACAGGGATGTAAAGTGCAGCATAGGGCATACAGTCAGTAACACTGTAATAACTATACATAGTGTCAGATGGGAACCAGACATGGGAATGAGGATTTTGTAAGTTATATAAATGTCTCATCACTATGCTGTACACCCGAAACCAATATCATATTGTATGTCAAATGTAATTGAAAAATAAAAATAAATGAGGAAAACAAAAGTCAAAGCCTACCAGCCTAACCTGGCACTGAAGCAGAATGTAGAAGCACATCCCAAGACCCTCGGCCTTCCCCAAGCCTCCTCATGCAGATTCTCTCAGAACTTTGCTACTGCTCTGTATCCTGGGGTACATGTACATTCAGATCCCAGAGACGGTCTTCCGTCTGTGAAAGGACATTCCTTTATTCAGGGCATCACTCAGCCCCATGTCCCATGTCCAAATGGGCCTAGGATTTCAATGTGACAGATTTAAGGCCCACCATGTGCCCTTTTAGAGGACACGTGCAAGTGCACTGGGAAATGGAAGGCAGGTAACCCAGGGTGAGGAGGGAAGGGGACTGTCTATCTCCTAATAGATATATTTGCTTTTCTATTTAGCCTTGAATCTTCTGTGTATAGCTCCTTTGACTGGAACCAAAAGAGGAGTAAATGGAGAGAAGTAAAACCACACCTAATCCACCAACAAGGGATCTTCTCCTTTTCCAGCCAAGAGAATCCTCACCTGAGTCAATTAGAATATTCTCTCTCCCTCTCTCTCTCTCTCTCTCTCTCTCTCTCTCTCTCTCTCTCTCTCTCTCTCTCTCACATACACACAGTCAATGAAGAGTTTCAATACTTTATATCAGCCTCCAATTTCCTTTCACCAACAACCTAATGAGAAACACAGTTTGCCAAAGAAAGAGCAACATTGGTTTATAAAGAGTCTTTTGGCTCCCAGTGTGCTCTGGGTGGAGACCTCTTGAGCACCTGCTTCTTAATTCACTAACCAGGGAGCTTCTTAGGTTTCACCTATGCCCTTGCTTGGTGAAATAGAGCCCTAAGGTTGGCTCTGTTCTGTACCATCAGCTGCTCTGTGTTCATGATGGTCCCCCAAGACTGCAGCCTCCTGCCTCTCCAAACCAAGGGTTCCCCTTCCGCAGCCCGTTGGCACCATCCACTGTCTCTGTTTCCGTCAGGACAGAAAGAATATTTTAAATCCAAATGGGCCCGACTCCGGTTGTCATATGAGACCTAACTTTCTGTGCTTCCTCCCGACCCACGGTGGACAGCTCCTACGGCCACATGTAACCGGAAATTAATTACTCTGGACTTACTTCGTGCTTAAGAAATGACATTCAGATGTCACCCCAATAAGTCTAACAATAAAAATGAATTAAAAAATAATTAAAAAATATAAATAAATAAATAAATAATAAATAAAAAAGAAATGACATTGATCGATCTGCATTAGAAAAACCCGCTGGGATGAAAACGTTTGTATCCGCTGTCTCTGTTCTTCCTCTGTTGGACATACGTGGAGGGCATTTTCCTCGTTTGATACATCAGAAAGGTAAGGAATTAAGAACATAAGCAGCCACTCACCATCAGAGTCTCAATGTCTCTGTCTTTAAAATCAGAAGAGCAACACCAACCTGGGGGTGTTGATGAGGGTTGAGCATGTTGGGAGAGCAGTCCCCCTCGGCGGCCAGCTGGCACCGAGTGCGCTGAGTCCTATTATTGCTGTGACTGGTGTGGTTGCCTCAAAGCCTGTGGGGCAAAGCCAGAGGCAGACGGAGAAACCCTGACCGGGCTGTTTCCTCTGGGCCACAATGACGTCCACTCTTTCCATCAGTGGTTCTACACATGGGGGTTCCTGCCCCTTAGGAGTGTTTTAAAACTTCAGGGGTCCTTGAGGTTATTGATATGTTGGAGAGACCTTCTGCAATGTGTGGATAGGTCCCAACTCACTTTTGAATGTGCTCTTGGACATTCATATAGGGGATAGACCTGTTTATTATTTGAACTTTACATCATTTTGCATATATATAGTTACCAAGTGCATTTACCCAGTTTCATATACACTGAATTTTCAAATACAACAATCATGTGAATCAAGGGGAGAATTGCTCTTCTTTCGGGAAAATCCTGTCACAATGGCAATCCCCTTCAACGTAGTTGAGTCATCTCCAACCCAGAACACCTCGATATATATGCACCTGTGGCCGTTACGGCGACCCCACGCACCAGTACATGCCACGTATAGGTATTCCTCTGTAGCCCTTACTTCCAAATGTCAAACATAAAGAAACATCATCAACAGAATCATTGTTGGTTTTCTCTTCACGCACATCTATCTGTTTTAGGTGGTGCAAATATCTGAAAACTTCCGTCTATTTTCTAAGAGCTAGGCCTGACATTTATATATTATAATACATAGTATTTTATTACAGATTGCCTTCCTTTTATTTCTCCTTTTTACTATAGTTATTACGGTCAGGGCTTTATTGATTTTTTTTTTAAATGATGTGACCAGGTAAGTCATCCTATCTTTGCATTTCATTTCAGTATAGTAAAGAGAGTGTTACAAAATATTTTCTACGAAGTGGGTATTGGGCCTGACGCTGTAGAGAAGCACGGCTCTGTATTTATTTCTTAGTCCACCCACTAGTCTGCTTTGTAAGAAAGCCCCTTTAATAAAGGAAGGTTGGAATTAGATTGTAATGGGGGATAAAGCAACTTGGGGCTGAGGAGATAAAATGAACTAGACACTCATTAAACTTTTAGCTGGTTTAAAATAGCCAAGTCAGCAGAAAACTGGGGTTTTAGCAGTTAACTAATGAGACCATCAGTTCCATCAGCCAGATGTCAGGATGTCAGCTCTCAAGTAAAAGGGCTATAGTTTAGCACAATTTTTGGTTTCTCATTATGGCTGCATATTAAACCATCTTCAAAAAGGGTAAAGTACTATTGTATTCTTACAAGAAAACAAGAATATACTCCCTCTCTTCTGTTACTCCAATCATGCAAATGTTGTTACACTTGATGTTGTCCCAGAGGTCCTTTAAACTATCTCTGTTTTATTTTTTTTATTATTATTCTTTTTTCTTTTTGTTGTTCCAATTGGGTGTTTTTTGCTATCTTGTCTCTAAATCACTGATTCAATCCTCTGCTTCATTTAATCTGCTGTTGATGCTTCTAGTGTTTTCTTCATTTCAATTTTTGTATTATTTCTGACTGTTTTGTTT
Source organism: Lyroderma lyra (assembly GCA_004026885.1). NCBI lineage: Eukaryota > Metazoa > Chordata > Mammalia > Chiroptera > Megadermatidae > Lyroderma > Lyroderma lyra. The sequence goes on along the minus strand of PVJL010005425.1, from coordinate 5,650 downwards.
AATAGTTTCTATGTCCTTCTTTATGCTCACTATCTCTTTGTTGAAGTTCTCACTGAGTTCCTTTTGCATTCATATAACCAGTGTTTTAAACTCTGTTTCTGGTAGGTTGGTTGCCTCTATTTCATTTACTTCTGGTTCTGGTGGTTTCTCCTGTTTTCTTATTTGGGATATGTTTCTTTCTTCCCTCATTTTAGATGCCTCTCTGTGTTTATTTCTCTGTGTTAAGTAGATCTCCTATGTCTCTCAGTCTTTGCTGGGTGACATTATGTAGTCGGTGTCCTGTGTGGTCCAGCAGCACAGTCTCCCTGGTCAGCTATGCCATGTATTCCAGAAGTGTCCTTTGTGTGGGTTGTGTGCATTCGTTTGTTGTAGATGAGCTTTGATTGCTTTTGGCACATCAGTAGGTGGGACTGACTCTCAACCTGACTGGTTGTGAGGGTTTGCTCTGCCCACAGTGTATGCGCTGCTACATGGATTTGCCCCCAGAGGGTTGCTGTGCCTGTTGAGATCACCCTTTGGCTGTGCTGCCTGTGGGGCTAAGCAGGTAGTGCTCTGATCTGGTCTAAAGCCAGCCTCTGGGTGGGTTGTTTCTGGTGTCCTTTGGAAGGGGATCCTGTGCAGACCAACTTCAGTCTTTCTGTTACTGACCTGCAGCTACACTGTATGAGCTACAAAACTATTGTGTGGTTGGCTGCTGCCTGTGTTGGACCTGGAGGTGTGTGGTGGGGTGGCCTCACTGTGAAGTAAGCCCAGCTGCCACCAATATTGGGTCTGTTGCTACCTGCCTTTGGCCACTCTGCAAAATGCCCAGAGAACACAGCCAGCCTCCTCTTCCCTTGGGCCCCCAGATCTCTAGAGCCACCCAAGAAAGTCTGCAGCATGAGCTGGGGCAAATTGCTCTCTGCCAAAAGTGTCCCAGGCAGCTGCACAAGCCACTGTGGGCCTTCTGCTGCTGGAAAAGCTTCCCAAAGCGTGTTGGGCAGGGCTGGCCACCCAGGTGCCAAGAGTGCCTCCAGGCAATGCCAGTGAGCTGGGGAGGGTGGATCTCAGGGAGTCACTAGGATGGGGTGTGGGGAGATTACTAGGCCAGCAAAGTCTCAGATTTGGCCATGTGGAGGAAGGCTCAAAAAAAGAAATATGGTGTGAACCTGTAGGTTACATGTGAGACAGACTACACATAGGGATAATGGTGGCTGTCCCTCTAGCCCTCACCCTGAAGCCACACAATTCAGTCTTTGTAGTCTCTGGTGCCTCTCAAACTGCTGCCCCTCCACCAGAGTCCAAGGTAAGTGCTTGCAAGTGAGTGAGTTTCTGCATGGGCCCTTTAAGAGGACACGTGGGCATCCAGCCACTTTCATTGTCACTGGGGTGGGCGAAATCCTCACTGATTTTTACAGTTAGATGTTGTGGGACTCTTTTTCTTGGCATTGGACCCCTGGTCTAGGGAACCCAGCATGAGACTGGGACTCCTCACTCTTCAGAGGGTACTTTCACTGCCAAGGTGTCCCTCCTGATGCTCATCCACTACCTCTGAATGAGGTTTCATGTCCTTATGGAACCCCCATATGCACACATGTAATAAATGTGCACATTTTTCTCTTGTTAATTATCTCATGTTAATTATATTGTTAACTTCTAAGCTGAGAAGAATTTAGATGGATTAGAGCAAAATTTGTTTTTCCACCCACCCTCATCCCTTGCCATGGGAAGAAAAGTTGTGGCTTTGCAGTAAGGGTCTGTGGTGGGCATCTGTGTGTGGTGGGAAGGGAAGGCGAGCTTGTCCATCCGTGTGGTGAGTGGAGTGGGGGTGTATGTGTGCCCTGAATAGCTACAGAACTCAGCTTCTTGGTCTCAGGGCTGTCCCAGAGGATGTGGGTGCCAAGGGCCCACCAAATTGAGCAATATCCCTCCCTGGTCTAGCCAACTGCAGTTGAGGGGAACTGTTCAGCTCTGCTTACATTGCTTGTCTGAATTAGGGGGTGGAAGAACCAGTCCTTAATGCCCTTGAGACAAATCACCAAACCCGGTGCCTCCCCCTCCCATGGATGCTTGTGTGGCACTGCAGAAGGTGCTCTAGCTGCAAGGCCTCTCTCCGAACATAGGGGCAGCCTTGGTCTGGGCTGACAGCCTCCAGGTGGTCTGTCTCCAACCTACTACGCACCTAGCAGGTGTGAGGCCATATGAGATTGGCCACTGAGGAAACTGACGCTCAGCACACATGCTGGACCACCAGACTGATGTCCTGGCCAAGTTAGAGGACACCCTTCTGGCCCCTGGCAGCACTTTCTAGATGGCCAAGGTTGAGACAAAACTGAGCAACTTGATTACCCTGTGACCTTGGAAGAGTAACTTAACTTAACTCTTCTGGGCACTTTTCCCACTTTTACAAAAAAATTTAAAAAAAAAAGGATAAAAATATTCAGAAATGAGGAAAGGGTTATTATCAGCAAAAAGAACATAGTGGTTACCTCCACCAGTCTGGTTGAATCTGTGTCACCATTTACTAACTGTATGACCTTGAGTAATTTAATTAACTTCTCTACGCCTCAAGGGCCTGTGTCTAAAATTGAGATAATGATAGTACATATATCAGAGGTTTGTTTTGAGGATTAAATGATAATCCACCTCAAATGCCTGGTACAGTCAACATGCTTAATAAATTTTACCTGCTTATTATTTGCTACAGTGTTAGACATGGGTATTATAATCCTTATTGTAGGTGGTGTGAGTGACAAAAAGTAATTTTTCTCCTACCCTCTAAATTGTTCTGGCTGGACTAATAATTAAATTAACATGAGACAGATTAACAGGAGAAACTGTCCAAATTTATTATATAAGTACATATGGAGGTTCCATAAGACTATGAGACCCCAGAATGTATTGGGGTCTGGGATTTCAAAGTGAAAGCAGGCAACTCCCAGACAGATGAGAAAGGGCAAACTTGTGGTAAACAAATTCTTTTTTTTTTTTAATTCATTTTTATTGTTAGACTTATTGGGGTGACATCTGTTAACAAGGATTACATAGGTTTCAGGCATACAGTTCTACAGTGCATTGTCCACTTGATGTGTAATGAGTTCACCACCTAATGTGACTTCTCTTTCCATCACCTTCTATTTAGCCTCGCCCCCTCCTCTCCCACCCCCTCCCCTTTCTCCCCTCCCTAGCAAATTCTTGCTGGGCCACCCAGAAACAGTGGGGCATGAAGGCAAGTCCGGCAAACAGGCTCTGCTAGATTTCTTCTGGTCTACCACACTTAACTTACGTGTGATAAGGTAATTAGCTCCCTTCCTTTAAGCAGCTTTTTCTGTCTGAATTCTTTTGGACAGGTAAGGAGGGTCAAAGTTTCCTCTGAGTCTTGTTTCTTAAGATCAATATCCCCAAAAGCATATTTTGGGGTGGCAAAGTTTGGTTCCCCTGAGTGGTGAAATTGAAGCCAAGAGGAGTTAGGTAGTAGGCTTAAGTTTACCAGCTAGACAATGGCAGACCCCAAAGCAGGGAGGGCTCTTCCCTGCACTACCATGGAACCAATGGCCAGCTCGGGCATCTGGTAGCACCACAGGTATACTCAGGTGCCAAATGCATCAGGTGTTGCTCAGGTGTGACGAAGGAGATACAGCATGCCGTGTTCTCACTATCTGGGCCAGAGGAGCAATGTCCTGGAACAGCCCTACACCAGCTGTCTGGCCTCCTGCCTGCTCCTCCAAAATAGGCACACGGTCTCATCCTAACAACAGGAAGTGGAAACTTAATCCAGCTGAAGTTGTACCTCCACCCCTAGAGTGAGTGTAGAGTGGGACCAGGGCCTGAGTCTAAGGACATAAAGTGCCTTCCAGAGCACTGCTCACTTCCTCACACTCATCCTCGTTCTGAGAGTCTTCAGGAGAATACCCTATCTCACCTCCCTAGTGGCCATGATTTTATCTTCTAAACAAAAAAACAGCAGCCACCACCTGTCCAGTGTGTGCCATTTGCCGAACACTCTTAAGTTCTTTACATGTGTCAAGTCTGTCAACTCTTTAATCTTTCTGTAACCCTGAGTGTTATTATTAAATACATGTTACAGATGGGGAAGCTGAGGCCCAGAGAGGTTAAGGAGCTTGCCCATAGACATACAGCTAGCAAGCAGCTGTGCATGGAACTCAGATCCAGGCAACCTGACATCAAAGGCTGGGATAAAAAAAAAAAAAAACAACATCAAATTTACAGAAAAACATGAAAGAATATTGTAAATAATTTTTATATACCAATTATTAACATTTTGTCCGATTTTTGCTTTATTATTCTTTCACTCTTCCTCTCTCAGCTATTTGAATATTTGAGAGTATTTTGCTGGCATGTACCTTTACCCCTAACTACTTTAGCATAAACATCTTAAGAATATTAATATTCACTTACACACCCGAAATATGATTATCAGAATCAGGAAAGTTAACATTGCTACAATGCTATCTTCTACTCAAAAACCTTATTAAAATGTCACCAATTTCTCAATAATCTTCTTCTTGGCTACTGTTTTTCTCTGGTGAAGAATTTTCATGTCATTCCTCTCCTTTAGTGTGGAATGATTCCTTGGCCTTCCTTTGTCTTTTATTACATCAGCACTTTTAAATTACAGAGCTTCCCCCCTCCCTGACCCAGAACCTCCATCATTTGGGTTTGTCCAATGTTATCTTGTAATTAAGTTCAAGTTAGACATTTTGAGCAGGAATCCCCAAGCTTATGATATGTTCTCAGTGATGTGGATGTGCCCCATTTCCAGTGGTATTAACTTTGAGTATTAGTTAAAACGTTATCTGCCAGGTTTCTCTACTACAAAGTTGCTGCTTTCCCTTTGTAATTATTAAGTTATTTGTGAGGAGATGCTTTGAAAATATGTAAAGGCAGGTGTCAAACTTGCACCCGTCACTTCAGCTTCCACTGGTGCTACTTACCTGCATCAGGTGGCACTCTTTGGGGAAGGGGTCAGGGTTTGCTTGCCAACTCCATCACTCTTTCTACATTTATGAGTTGATTTTACTACTGTAGTTTATTTTCTCTTCTCCTCTATTTAATTGTTTATTATCAGTAGGGACTCATGGATTCTTGTTTTTTTCATGTCTCATAATCTATTACTGTCATTATTTATTTTGACACAAATTGTCCTACATGTGGCCACTTGGCACCTGTTCATGTTGGCTCCTATACCCTTGATGTGGTCTGGTCCTACTGTTCTTGGCACACTCTATAGAGTAAGACATGCTCATCTTGTGGTTCCCTGTTCTAGCCATCTCTTGCAACACCCTCATTTCTCCGAGGATCCCTGATTTCTCTTGGTGGAGAATAGCACTTAGAAACCAAGGCTGGGGCACAGATGTGCTCATGGATACTGGTGTGGCATTGTTCCAACGTAGAGACTTTGATTCCAACCACTGTGCTATCCTGTTCCTTGCACACTGCAGCTGCCCAGATCCTCTCTCACAGGGGCACGTAGACAGCAGGCAGTCAAATCTGAGGTACAACCTCAGAGTGTGTCCATCGCCATGACTTGCATTTCGAGACCTATTCCTGGCTCCGTGTTTCCCGGCCCACATCCTTCTTTGCTCCTCTTTAAACACTGGCTTTTCTGTTATTTTAACCAGCCCATCCCCAAAGGCAGGGAAAGAAAGCT
>PVJL010005424.1:0-108861 GCA_004026885.1 Lyroderma lyra | reverse complement strand
ACACACACACACACACACACACACAAACACACACACACGTTTATGTACACCTACACACACATACATAACAATACATAACACATATATATGTGATGATTAGTTATTTTAACAATGCTAATGAGGCATAATTGACATACAATAAACTACAAATACAGAAAGTGAAAAATGGACATGTTTGACCTGTATATAGCCATAAAAATATCACTACAATTAAGATATAGAACTTATCATTCATCTTTCAGAATACCCTCCCTCCTGCCCTTGTCCATACTTCCTCTCTGGTTACCAGGCAACAGTGATCTGATTTCCATCACTAAATTTGGCTTACATTTTCTTAAATTTTATGTAAATGGAATTTTTTAGGCTTCTTTTACTCAGCATTAATTATTTTGAGTTTCATGCATATTAAAGAAAATGGTGGCTGTTCTTGGCTCCCTACTCAATGGTATAAATTTTAGAGATAAGTTAAAAAAAAAAGGTCTATTAGTACTTTAACTAAAATCTCATTAAATTTGTAGATCATTAGTGAAAAATTAACACCTTGAAAATATTATGCCTTCCTATGTCTCACCATTTATTTAGTTAAGAATTAATGTCTTTAAGTCAACTTTTCATTTTCCCCATAGATAACTGCATATCTTTCATTAGATTTATTCCTAAGTAACATATCTGAATTTTTGTTAGTATAAATAAAATCTTAAGTACAGAATTTATAACCATGTTTCCTGTATTAAAATCTCTTGTTGATTCTATCTTTTTGGATTTTCTATGTAAAAATCTTATAATACATGTCAATAATGAGAATTTTGTTACTTCTTTTAAAATATTTTAGAATATACATAAATTCTGTTTGGGGGCTGTCGATATCTACCAGTGCAATGTTGAATGTATTGATAGAAGGCATCCTTATTTGTTCCTGATATTAAAGGGAATGCTTTTGATATTTCACACTTACATTTTCTGAGCCTTTTGTAGATATTTTTTATAAAATTAAAAAGATTCAGCTCTGTGTCTAGTTTCCTAATAACTTTTATCATACTTGTAAATACATTGAATTGTATCAAGTGCTGTTATTCTGGGTTCTACTGAGGTAATATAATTTACCACTTTAAATTTTAATTTGATTAATTAGTTTAATGAATTTGCTCATGATAAAAAACCTTGCAATCCTAAAGTAAACCAAACTTTGTTACAAATAAATTATGTTATTAGGTTGCTGAATTAGTTTATTAATATTTTGGGGGGCAGTAGAGGTTTCTAAGATGTGATAACAAAAACATAATTCATAAAGTAACAAATTGTCAAACTGTAATTCATCAAAATTGGAAACATTTGCTCTTTGAAAGACATTGTTTAGGGAAATAAAAAACATCACAGATAGAAGGTAGCATGTATAAGATTACTAAAAGTAGCATTGTATATTATAGCAAACACAAAGAACAACATCAAATTCAACTATTTAATTGCTGCCAAAAATTGTATTCTTGGTGTTTGCTGCAGGAAAGAATTCAAGGGCACACAAGCAAGCAGTCGATTTATTAAAAGAATAGTACACTCTCAAGACGGCAAGAGTGAGCAGGCTGGGAGAAGGGCAGCTGCCCCAGAAGACAAAGAGGCTTAGGAATTTATCACTCCTAAAATGAGGGCACAGAATATTCAAGATAGGGGTGGTGTTACAGGCATTCCTAGGTGGGTCATTGCTGATCACTCCTTACCATTGGGAAGAGAAATTTTGTCCTTGTTTCGCTGTTGTTGGAACTGTCATGGCAATACATGGGGTGGATATTTTTCCTCGACTGCCATGCAAATAATATTATAATCCTTTATAACTAGTTAAAGTTGACCTAAAGTTACAAGGTAACACCCTGGGGTCACTCTCAGCCACCGAAATCTAGTTCTGGCTTGTGTGGTAACTGTACTTTTTCTTAGGGATGATCTCATCTCCTCCCTCCTGTGTCTCCCCTCACTTCCTCCTTCCCTTCACCCTCTCTTTCCCCACAGCCCTATTCTTTTTGCCTACAGTAGCACAATTATAGTAAGATGAATATCTAAATTGGTTCTATTGATTTAATGATTTATTTTAAGATGAAAAATGAATAACCAAGAGCTAATCTACATAAATAAATTTCTGGAACATATAAAGCAAAAAAAAAAAAAAAGGAGTTAATTTTAGATGAATACATCTAAACTATAAATAGATTCCATTTATGCAAAAAATTAAAACCTAGAAAAATTAAATAAACTATGAAGTAAAAAAGGTGGATTAAACTCAAAATTCAGGATCATGAATAAATAAATGTCAGTCTGTTATCTGGGAAAACAGATGAGATTTCTAAGATACTGATGATATTTTTTCATTAATAGATTTTATTGTTTAAAAAATATTTTAGGTTTACAGAATACTGAACAGAAATATCAAATTTCCATGAAGTCCCTCACCTGATGCCCTCCCCCAGTTTTCCCTATTACTAACATCTTACATTTAGGTGGTACACCTGCTGGAATCGATTAGCCAGTTTTGACTATTATTAACTAAAGTCCATGAGTTTACAGCAGGGTTCACGCTTTGCGTTGAGCATTCTATGAGTTTGAACAAAATCCAAAGACCTTCATTACGGTCATGCCGAATGGTTTTGCTACCCTAAAAATCCTCTGAGTTTCACCTGTTGATCCCTCTCCCTTCACCTTGAATACCTAGCAACCACTGAACTTTTTACTATTTTCATAGTCTTGCCTTTTCCGGAATGTCATATAGTTACAATCACAGTATCCTTTTCAGATCAGCTTCTTTCACCTAGCAATATGCATTTATTGTTCTTCCATGTCTTTTTGCTTGATACCTTACTTATTTTCATCATTGAATAATAGTCCATTATATGAATGTATCATAATTGTTAATCCATCTACTGAGGAACATCTTCCAACTATAGGCAATTATGAATAATTATGTTGTTAAGTGTGTGAGGGCATATAAATAATTTATTATTATTACTTAAGCTTTATTCATTATATACATTATTATATATGTTATATATTTCATAAGTTATTCCATTATTAATATACGCTTCTGTGTACATATACATGTCTATATATGTCTATGTATATACATATATATTAGGCAATTGTTAAAATAAAAATACTTATCTATATGTAAGTATATATGTATATATCTATAAGTTTGAATGTGTGTGTATGTTTATCGTCATGTGACATTTTTCATGGTGTACTATTAGGGGAAAAAAGCCTACTATAAAAAAATTATTTTAGACTTTATGATTTTGTAGGTTTATAGCAAGAGAAATAAAAAGAAGGAGAGAGACAGAGAGAGAGATGGAGAAAGAAAGAGAGAATAGAGAGATAAGTAGATAATATCAGAAATAACGTTCATCCAAATGTTAATCGTATTTACCTCCAGGTAGGAGATTTAAAATGACTTTAACTTCCTTTTTCTATTTGTAGGGTGAACTTCATCCTTAATATTATCCTTTACTTTTAAAAATAAAATTTAAGCCACTTTTCTTGAAAAATATTGAAATATAAAATATAAATTAAAAAAAGAAAGCAGGAAAGTTTCTTTTCTTTTTTTTTTGGTGGTTCCCTGGTTGGGAGTTGAACCCAGACCGCAGTGTTAACAGTGCCAAAGCCTAGCCACTGCATCACCAGGGAACCCTTAGGAAATTTTCTTAAGTTTACAGAAAAGAGCAAACAAATAATACCCTTGAATTATAAATTAATTGTAAAATGTTGAAGGAGAATAAAACTTCCAGAGAAAATAAATATTTTATATATAATATATAATAATATGTAAAAAATTCATTAGGTATTTCTGTGACAGAGTTAATACCTAAAAAGAAATGTAAGATGACTTTAGGTGAACCACAATTATTAAATCTGAAGCTGCTTGCTCTACATTCTAAGAAATTACATTTTTTTCAATTTGTGATTAACAAACAAAACCAAACAAGACCCCGTGAATTGATTTTTAAAGGAATTTTATGACCAATCTTTATATATCTACCAGTCACTCACTGATAAGGGCATTTTACAAAATATAGCTAGCAAATGAATTCTCATAATCCATGTGGATATTAAAACAGACAAGAGAAATGTAAGAACAGATAAAGGGCAATGGAGTGAAATGATTTGAGCAGTGGAAATACAGCTTACCTCTTACTGACTAAACCATTCATATCACATTTCTTCGACGAAGTTTCTTTCCATGTAGAACCATTGAGAAAGTCAGTGTATTAGTAGGAATTATGTTTCTATTTTCAGATTGAGGCTATGCAGGGAATAAAATATGAATTAATTTGGACTATATCTAAAGTAGCATAATTATATTAATAATTTTAGGAGTCAGTTGATGTTAAAAATTAGAACTCTGTAATAAGCTTATATTATGTGTTGTATTGGGCATCCTCAAAATTCACATGTTTAAGTCTTAACTCTCAGTAACTCAGAATGTGACCTATTTGGAGATAGGGTCTTTACAGAGGTAAGCAAGTTAAAATGAGGTCATTAAGGTGGGCTCGAATCCAATATGACTGAAGTCCTCACTAAAAAGGGAAATTTGGAGATAGAAATGGAAAGACAATGCGAAAAGACAGAGGTAGAAGGTACTCATCTACAAGGTATGGATCTAGAACAGATCTTCCATTGCAGCCCTTGAAAGAACCAACCCTGCAAATGTTTTGATTTTAGACTACTAGCCTACAGCACTGTGGGACAATAAATTTCTATTATAGCCACCCAGTTTTCGGCCCATTGTTGTTACTGCAGCCCTAGCAAACTAATACAGCCCATATACACCTTTACTTGAAGGTTTTAAGTTACACTGTCCTTTTAAAGAATTCTTCACCAGTTCTCAGACATAAAGTTTTCAAAAGTGAGGCTACTAAATATTTGGTATTTTTTAAATATTTTACTTTTTATGTATTTCTCTACAATGTGAAAGTCAGTATTCAAAAATAAATTTAGAAACATGATTGATTAGATACGAAGATGTGGATCATCCATGACTAGTTAGTTCCTTACAAATACTTAAGCAAAGTATTTTGAGGAAAAAAAAAACATTCCTTAAGTTAAAGATTATAAACTGAAATAAAAACATAACGAAAGGCAACTAAATTAAAAATATAACATTTTCTTAAGGAAACCACAGAAACTATTTTCACTTTTACAATCCTAGCACATTATGTGCCTTTGAGTATTTCTGCCACCTTCCCTCAGGATATATTTCTTTAATAAACCATAACAGATAACACTAAATGTATACTACAGATCTTCAGCAGGCTGTTTTGCATTTTGAAACTTAGGTAATGCTATTGCAAATATACATTGAGTTGTAGGCTAAATACATTTTATTTATATATTTATATATTTTATATATAAATACATATATATATAAATAAAATGTACTTAGGCTACAATTCAATGTATATTTGAAATAGCATTACATATATATGTGTGTATACACACATACACACACACACACCCTCAAGTAATAATTAAAAAAGGATTTAACTACTCAAGACAAAGACCAAACAAAAGGAACTAATAGGGGGAAATAAAAATTCCACATTAAAAGTAGCTTAGTAAGAAAAGTTGAAATCATTTAACTAACAAAATGCTATTACCTGAAATTACGATAATCACTTCACAGTATATTTTTGTAAAAGGCATCCTTAATCTTGTCTCAACGTGAGGACTTAAAAGTCAGCATTTATTTATTAAGCAAGTGTAATGGCAGCTTCCATAGCTCCACTGCCACAGATTCTTTTGTCTAGAATTAGAAACAAGGCAGGTATAGAAGAAACTATAAGACTTTCTCATAAAATTATTTATTAATAATAAGATGCTGTCATGTATGCATAAGGCTATACAAAACATAGGGCATGTCACTGAGTGAATGCAGGTGGAGAGCATCTCTGGAGAACAACTTTTAAAAGGTGGATCAGGTATTGTCGTTGTGGCTGAGACCTGGCTTTTGTGACAATTTGGGAGAAGAACCCTCAGGGTAAGAAACCTCACATGCAGAGGCCCTGAGTTAGGGACAGGTGTGGTGTTTTAAAGGGCAAAAAGACCAGGGTATCCGGAGATGGTGAACAAATGGTAACATGTATAGCAGAAACTGAAAGAACCAGAGATTAGGAAAGGTCTAGTAAATGTTGGCCAAGAGGCTGTATTAGTGCATTAGATAGAAAGCATTAGATTGGAGGTCTTAAAGACAGGATGGCATTTCCTGATTTGTTTTTAAAATCCTGCTCTGAGAGGGGGGGGAAAATATAATGATAGAGCTCAGTTAGAAAAATGTCATATTCACTGATATATTAGCACATAATAGGTACTCAGTATTGTTAAATGAAGAAATGAATTAATTCCTGGGTTACAGAGGATAAGTATGAGGAGTTTGTGGAAACATATGCTTAAAATCAGTTTTTAAAGGTGCATCAGTTTTATACAAGGGCTGTCCAGAAAAAAATCCAGCCATAAATGCCTCTATTTTTCACATTACGTGGCTGGATACTTTCCATACAGCCCTCATATATCTCTTTGGCTGGCATGAGTATTAAACATTTCTGGAGATGTGGGATCTTGATTTGAGCAATCTCTGTTAAGATTCACATTGATAAAATACACAAAAGAAAAGAAATAGGAAAAAGAGAAAGAAAATGACCCAAATACACCATTAATTTGCAAGGCCCATGATTCAGCAATTGCCGCATGTGAATTTTTAATTGACTATTACACTTCTCTGAAATTATACATCTGCTATGTATGTGTCCCTGAGGATAATACAGCTTCTCCGTTAATGATGATTAAAATAGAAAACATATTTTACCTCATTAAAATTCATTTAACAAACAATCATTCAGCCCCTAATTTTTCCAGGGACTGTATAAAAGATGACGAAAGCCCAGTCCTTGCAATGAGCATCTATCTAACCAAGGGCAGGACGACCACCAGGCCGGTCATGAGGGGCTTCCATGCAAAGCATTTTATTTTAGAGGGCCACATTTTTACAAACATTGAAACTCAAAAATCACCCCCTCCCCTTCATTACATCAGCATTTGGCCTTATGAGAAAGTTATGTGAAAGGTCAGCAATCTATTGAGCCAAGAGAAAACATAGTGAGCACCAGTACACCCTGGCCCTGCCTCCAAGCAACAAAAAAGAGATATCAAAATACAAGGCCTGTCCTGAAAGTATCCAGCCATTTAATGTAAAAAATAGAAGCACTTATGGCTGGAGTTTTTTCTGGACAGCTCTCATAAACTTGGGTGGGTGTGGAACATGGCCCAGAGAAAGAGTGACTTCTTTCTTTATAGTTGGCCACACCAAATTACCCAACACAATGTCTATGCAGACTTATTCCACGAATCATGCTCCTTGTTTGAAAAGTACCCCTCCCCCTCCCCTAATCTGCTTCTGACAGATCTGGTCCTGGTCCCAGGCCCAGTAACGGGCAGCCTTGCTACAGTAGATAATGAGTAGCCCCCGGGCCACAGGCCACAGAGCTGGGGGGAGGAGAGGGATTGTGGAAGCTGGCTCCTTTAGCTTTAGCCTCAGGGTGACAAGGGTATTGCTGGCTGAGCGGGCTGAGGGCTGAGCGGGCTGAGCGGGCTGCAGGGCCTTGGGTTGAAACCTAAACCGGACATTGGAGATAATTTAGGAATTGAAATATTTCAGACATAAATATGTGGGTCTCTGCTTTTGTGCTCACAAATGTTAAATGAGCCTACTGAACTGACTAGGAAAACCACCGTGATAAAATATGATAGGAAGGAAGTGCACAATGGAAACTGTACAGAATGTGGAATCAGTCGAAACTGGCGGTGAATCATGGATCCTCCAAATAGTTCTGTTTAACTGTTTGAATGTTCATCATCTCTGTGAGTCTCAATGGCTTTAAGTGTAAGACCATAGAAGCAATAACTATTCCACACAGTGTGGTTCTGAGGATTAGTGCCATCCCAAAGCTGATGCCACCAATCCAGGCATAGTGCTCAAGGTAGATGTTTCTATTATATTTCCCTGAATTTTGGTGGAAAACAGCAGGGAGAGGGATTCAATCTTCCCAGCCATTCCCAGTCTTGAAAAGCTTCAAAGAAAGGAAGGCATTTAGTATGGTCTTAAAAATAAAGCATTACAAGAGAAATAAAATGAGCAAAAATGTGACGTCCTCAAAGCGCATGTGACCGAATCTAGAATTGATCGTGGGGACAGTAGTGGAAGTTAAAGACTGAATGACTTCTGTGAAATGATGTTTTTATAACATACAAAGTTTTAAGAGGTTTTATCTTGTGGTAACTGGATGCTATTAAACTTTTTGTTTTGATGATAGCAGGATTGGAAAAAACGTTTTAGGAAGATAACTCCCACTTCAGGTTGACGTCTCCAAAACTAATCGTTCAGAGTCAGTCACTTTTCTAACGGTAAAGCTATCACAAAACTTAAATGCCTTCCCCGGGAGGTGCTAAGGGATCCAAAGTGGGAAAAGAACACAACTATTTCCAAGTCAAAACCAAGGGCTATTTGTAGGACGTGAAGGCCGAACATGATAGTCACATCTTCCCTTTTGTTTACAATTACGTCCATAATTCATTTCCACATAACTTGCGTTTCAGTCCCCACATCAGCAAGTTTTATATTATACCCTCTTTACACTACAAATAATATATTAAAAACTCAGAGAAAAAGTGATGTTACTCTGACTGCAGTAGATATGTAATAGAAAAACACCTAAAATTGCCAAAAGCAAGTATGTGGCATGGTTCCTAGAAAATTTCAGTTGGATTGGATTTCTGAGATTTTTAAAATCTCTGGATTTTAGCGCCTCGAGTTTTGATGCTTTCCAATGATCTGGTGGAAGTGAGCTGCTAAATGCTGTATATTTGCTTCTCCTTCTCAGAGATTTCATTTTAAATAGTTACAGCCCTAGGTACGCATTAGTGAAGGAAAGTAGAAAAGAGAAAGAGCAGAAAAGAAACAATACTCGGTACTTCAGTGCTTTACCTTTTACAACCCAATGGTTTTGAATAATTTACATATAAAATTAGGCCCCCTTGTCTGTTTCTGAGCAACGAACACGAAAGAGTGGATATGACTAACTAAATCCCAGTCATTTTTATTGCCCCCAGGGATAGTTTCCTGAGTATTTTCATGCTTTTCCACTCTTGTCCAAGCTAGTAAAAGAGTCTGACACCTCTTTTCTATCTAAACAATTTTGTAGCAACTGTGAGGATAATAAAAAAGATGATTTATAATCCATTTAAATAATTTCTGGAAGCAGGTTTAAAACTGTCTCATAAGTCTCGACCTAATGTAAAATAATTTAATTCATAAAATCCTAACACTGGAGTGGAACTGAGAAAGATGTCTAGTCCTAAGTATCATGTCATACGAGGGCTGTCCAGAAAAAAATCCAGCCATAAATTCCTCTATTTTTCATACTATATGGCTGGATACTTTCAGGACAGTCCTCATATATCCAGGTGGAGTGAGCCCTAAATCATCCTAATCAAGAGCGTTTTCTATCTTCTGCAAAACAGCATGAAATGAAAATATTTTGCATTGCAATGTTTTAACAAATATGTAAACTGATAACAGAAAGGCCAGAAAGTGTATTATGCAACATTAAATATATTCATAAATTTTCTACAACATCCTGGATAAAAGCAGGATGATCCCCAACAAACCAGGATGCATTGTCACTCTGATCATCTTTCCCAAAACTGTGAAAATAGTACTTTTTGCCTTCCTTGTGCTTTAATAGCCCTTCTGCACATGTAATTTCCTACTTAAACTTTTCCAATGGCATCTTTACTGCAATTGGGACATATTCTTAATTTTTAACCAGATCTATAAAATCTACACATTACACTCTGTTAGTGTCTTCCTTACTTTAATCGTTGTCACTAAAATTACTCTAGCCATATGGCCTTTTACCAGTTCTTGAATTTGCCAAGCTAGGGTTTGCTACATCTCTTCATGTTCCTTCTGTCTGAGTGCTCCCGCATCTTTATATGGTTGGTGCCATTGCCTCATTCAGGTCTCACTTCAAATGTGAGGATTTCTGACAATCCATCCAGGGGAGTCTTCCCCGCCCCTGACTTCTCAGACTCCCTATCCCACTGCGTGTTGATTTTTTTCCACCACACTTAACTCTCATTGTACATTTTACATCAATTTATTTACAAATTATCTCTTGTCCTCTAAAATTAGCTTCATGAAGGCAAGTCCATTGCCTACATGGTGCACAAATGAATCACAGGCACCCCTAAACTGGCCCTCCATATCATGGTTTTTTGGGCAAAGAATTTTTGAATAAATAAGTGGATAGATATTATATTGCTTTGTTCAGCAGGATCTATAAAAACTTATGCACATACTTGAACTACTATGTTGTTGTGGAGAGATGAGATCATATTCAAATAAAATCAACAATTTAATCTTTAAGCCCTAAAATACTACATAGAATCAATAAATTAGGAGGAATTTTAAGATGAATATATTGTATAAGCTAATATGGTCTTTCATTCATTCATATAAATGTTAATTAATTAATTCATTAATTAATTAAAAGCCTACTACAATGCTAGATATTTGATATGTAAGAGATGGTTAGAAGCACAGTTTTGGATTTGTTGAGTGTATTATCTAATGGGATATACAGTAACAAAAGATTTGTGTAGATTAAAGTAAAATTACAACTATTATAAATGTTACAAAGCAGAGCTGTGTGAAACTATGAAATTTATGTATAGGTGTTGACTTAAACATAACTTATATTTTATGAATAATGGCAATTAATATATTGCTAAGCATTTACTTTTATTTTAAAAAACATAGTAGGTGAGTGTATACACACTGGTGTTTGTAACCTTTCTGGAGGATGTAAGGTGTAATAGTTACGTTAAAAGGTTCAGAAAAAGAACATTACCATTATCTTTCAACTTTTCTATATGTGTTTCCTCAGTCCCAATAACTTCTTTTTTCCCCTTGGTGAAAAGCCTATCATGAATTTTGTGTTTATAATTTTGTTGCTTTATTTGTAATTTTAAAACATATGTTTGTGACCTTCAAGTTTACATTTTGTAGTTTGTTAATTATATCTAAGTGGGAGCTAAGTGATTTGCCTTATTTTTCTTAATATTATCTTTCTAAGAATCACCTACGTTGTTTCTAATATCTGCTTCACTCATTCCTTGATGATTATTATTTCTTTGTATCTATTTTCCCCTAAGTTATTTATCCATTCTAGTTTCAATGAGCATTTGCATTGTGTCCAGTTTGGGGCTAGTAAGAATAGGCAGCTAAAAGATTCCTGTGTTTGTCTCTTGGTAATGTATGCAAACATTTCCCTAGACAGGAATTGTAGGAAGACTGTGTATGCTCATCTTCACATTTACAAAATGATGAGAAACTGTCTTCCTAAAAGTTTATCATTTTTTATTCTCATTAGCAGTGGCCAATTATATCCACTCTTTAAGTGCTTGTGAATGCTTACTAATGACAGATTTTTCAAAAAAGCCAATCTCTTTTGTTTAAGACACAAAAAATTTCAATTTACTTTCCCATTCACTAGTCTTTTCCAAGGACTTAAGTGATATCCAAGTCACGGAAGCCACTGTAATTTTGCAGTCTCCATCTTATTTAATGCAGCAACATTTGACATAATTGACCTTTTTGCCCTTTTCGACATACCTCCTTCACAGGATATCATATCACCTGACTTTTCTTTTTCCTTTTTGGTTATTTCTGTTCAGACGCCTTTGTTACTTCTTCTTTATGTGTTAGATTCAGTGTCCTGGTCTCAATTACTTACCTTCCTTCTTTTCTAACTATGTTTACTTAGTAGGTAATTTCATCCAACCTTCTTCATTGAGATACCATCTATACCCTCATAACTCCTACATTTATATCTCCAGCTCATATGTCTCCCCTGAAGTTCAGGCTCCTATATACAATAATAGTCTAGTGCAGGGATTTCCAACCCTTTGACTTCCCTGGGCCACAATGGAAGAAGGAGAATTGTCTTGGGCCACATATAAAATATATTAACACTATAATAGCTGATGAGCTAAAAAGAAAAAAAAAAGATTACAAAAAATCTCATAATGTTTTAAGAAAGTTCACAAATTTGTGCTGGGCTTCAATCAAAGTTGTCCTGGACAGTATGTGGCCCATGGGCCTCATGTTGAACAAGCTTGGTCTAGTAGATATCTCATAGATGTCTGAAGAACTTCTTCAGTTAAGCAAAGTCTGAGTTCTTGATATCTCCCATTCACTTCCACAAATTGTTTCTCTCTCAACCATCTACAACTTACTTAATGGTGACTCAATTCTTTCCATTTCTGATGCTAAAAATCTTGTGTCAACCCTTGACTTCTCCTTTTCCCTAAAAAGCCTCGTTTGTTTCCATCAGCAAATCCTGTCAGCTCTGCCTTAAAAATAAATGCAGAATTTTATCATTTCCCATTAGCCTAGCCCATAAGCTGTGGACATAGCCATATCCCACAGCCAGTCAGCCTGGGGGTCGGTCAATCCCACCTACTAATGTGCCAATACCAATCAAGACCCAACTTGATTAATAACAGAGGGCACACACAGCCCACACAAGAAACATGCCTGGAGCACCCAGTTAGTGCATGTGACCAGGGAGACAGCACCACTAATCAGAACAATAAAAATAAAAAAAATTTTTTTTAATGAGAGTAGCTTAAGGGATCTCTAGGACAACATGAAGTTTAACCATGTTCACATCATAGGAGTACCAGAAGGAGAGGAGAGCAATCACGAAATTAAAAACCTATTTGAAGAAATAATGATGGAAAACTTCCTTAACTTGGTAAAGGAAATAGACATATAAGGCCAGGAATTGCAGAGTCCCTACAAGATGAACCCAAACAGGCCCATACCAAGACAGATCACAATTAAAATGGCAAAGGTTAAAGACAAAGAATTCTAAAAGCAGCAAGAAAAAAGCAGTTAGTTACACACAAGTGAGCTCCCATAAAACTATCAGCTGATTTCTCAATAGAAACTTTCCCAACTAGAAGAAATTGTCAAGAAATACTCAAAGTGATGTAAAGCAAGAACCTGCAACCAACATTACTCTATCCAGTAAGGCTATCATTTAAAAATCAAAGGACAGCTAAAGAGCTTCCCAGACAAGATAAAAAAATTCACCACCACCAAACCAGTATTGCAAGGAATGTTAGAGGAACTTCTTTAAGATATACATACATACATACATATTAATACATACATACATAAAAATAATAAAATGGCAATAATTGTATATCTATCAACCATTATTTTCAATGTAAGTGGATTAAATGCTCCAATTGAAAGACATAGGGTGGCTAAATGGATAAGACCCATACATATGTAGCCTACAAGAGACTCACTTCAGATTGAAGAACACACACCGACTGAAAGTAAAGGGATAGAAAAAGATATTTCATGAAAATGGAAATGAAAAAAAGAGTTTGGGTAGCAATACGTATACTAGACAAAACAGACTTTAAAACAAAGGCATGATAAGAGACAAAGGAAGACCTAGTAATCCCACTTCTGAATATTTATCCAGAAAACCCCAAAGTTCTACATCAAGGGGACATAAGCATCCGTATGTTCATTAAAGTGTCATTTACAATAGCCAAATTTGAGGCAACCTAGGTGTCCCTAAATAGATGAATAGACAAAAATAAGGTGTAACATATATACAATGAAATATTACTCAGCCATTAAAAAGAATGAAATCTTGCCACCTGAAATAACATGGAGGGAACTGGAGGGTATTATGCTGAGTGCATTAAGTCAGACAGTGAAAGATAAATGTCATGTGATTTCACTTATATCAAAAAACAAAATAAACAAAGAAACAAAACAGAAACTAACTCATAGATACAGTGAACATTTTGATGGTTGCCAGATGAGAGGAGTCTTGGGGGACGGGTAAAAAAGGTGAAAAGATTAAAATGTATAAATTGGTAGTTACTAAATAGTCAATAATATGGTAGTAAGTATGTATACTGGCAACTGGGCACTAGACTAGTTAGAGTATCACTTCTTAAATTATATAATTGTCTAATCACTCACTATGCTGTGCACCTGAAATTAATACAAAATGATACTGAATGTTTAATCTGTAATTAAAAATTTAAAAAGAAGGGAAAGGTAAAGGGGAATATGAGGTCCAAATTTATAAGTACAAAACAAGTAAGTCACAGGGATGTAATGTACAGCACAGAAAATACAGTCAATAATATTCTGATAGCATTGTATGGTGTCTGATGGTTGGTGGGCTTATTATGGCGATCACTTCTTTAGTTATATAAGTGTTGAATAACTATGGAACACACCTAGAATTAATATAATATTGTATGTTAGCTACCTTTCTTAATAAAAAATCTTTTTATTTACAAACGTAAGTCTGGGCATATCATTTCTTCAGTGTCTTCCTTTTTCAGAGTTAAAGACAAATACTCCACTGTCTGTCACTGGAATGCTAGATGTGATGTGCATTTCTGCTTATTCTCGTCTGTCTAATCTTCCCTCTTTTTATTCTGTCCTTCCTTCAGCCACAGTAGCCTCTTTTCTGTTGGTGAAGCACATAAGACACGCTCCCTCTTTACTTGAATTTTCTTCTGACTGGGATGCTTTTTCTTCACTACCCACAGGTAGTTCTCTCATTTTCTTCAGTTGAGAAACCTCAAAAGCCAGTTACTTAGTGAAACATCATTGCAGTCTCAACTGTCCTTTCATATTATCCTTCTCTAATTATAACTCCGCATTTTTTGTCACATTCCTATTTTTCTTAGAAGAGCCAAAGACACGGGCCACGCTTTCTACTTTCTCACCTCTGTTTCACTTTGCAACACACTCCTATCTGGTTTTAATCCTCACTATTCACCTAAATGCCTCTGTCAATGTCAACAATGGCCGACATTTGGCCAATCCCTATTCAAACATTCCAGTCATTAATGTATTTGTAATTTCAGAATATTTCACTTAGTTCACTACTTCCACACTCTTATTGACTTCGGTGACACTGTATTCTCCATGGTTTCATCAACAATTTTGGTGTGTCTCCTTTGCCAGTTCATTCTTTATCTACTTTCTGTTTCAACCTCAAGTTTCAGGATTTTCTCTATTTATATTCCCCTGTGCATGTGATTTCTCATCCATTTTAATAGCATTAAATTCCTTCCATCTGATAAACTGTACACTTACATCTGCAGGCCACGAACTCCTAGGAAGTGCGAGGATAAAAGGCACTTTGGTTTTTGGGGTTTGCCAGCACTCTATCTGTTTCAGTCCCCCCGGTTAACAACCACTGTTCTGTAGTAGCACGAGCGATTAGAAGAAATGTGAACTTGTGGGGAGGTAGCACATTTTCCATGGAAATAAATTAACCTATGGTATTTGCTCAGTTGTATTTTTCAGTCCTGTTGTGAATAATATGAAATGCTATGTTATTAATTGTAAAAAATATCAAGTGGGAATATGAATATGACTAAAAAGACATATTTGCACAGTTCAGGTACTGGAAGACTCTTTTAGACAAGAACGTGTATGCTCTTTCTGTATCATAAACGTTGTTTTGAAAAAACATATGTTTATTCAAATCTGGTTCTGTGCTTTCCATTAATTTAACAGTTAGGAATTGCTACAAAAATACATATTTTTATTTCCTTCATGTTCTGAGATGCGTTTCATTATTTATTTATCCTTAGATAGATTTAACTTATATCCCATTTGTTACCATTCTTCAGAGAAATATATCATGTATCTTTTTATTAAGTTGTTTATTTTACTAAGATGTGATACCTATTGCAAAACGAGTATCTTCAGAACTTTGAAAAATTTAAAAGAGGAAGGAGGATTTTGAAAATCTGTACAGAAGGTTATAAATAATTATCTTTCCTTTAGGAAATTCTCAATGAGGCTGCTTTTTCATTTTATTAATTGTATTTTTCTGCCATGGGGTCACAAATAAATGGAAAAATAGAAAAAATAAAATCAGTATGTATACGATTGAACATAAAATCAATACATCATTCTTATTGAATTTAAGTTCAATTTTCTCAAATAGGTACATAAGAAATCTAGAAAGAGCCCTTCAACATTGCCTTACATATGCTATTCCTTCTACTGTGATTGAAGCACAGCATAATTCAGGTAAAATTCAAGTATTCCAGTATTCCAAAAATATATAGATAGCCTGGACTTTCTTGGGTAGGTAATGTGGTTTATGTGAACTATAAGGTTTGTGTGAACTATAAGGTAATATTGTGATATATGCCAATGTCAGCATATTTAGCCTTCTGAAAATTTAATTCTAAGGAAAGGTGGACCAGTGGGATGGTGCCAAATAGAAATATTGCTTTACATGATTATTGCTAACACTAATCTCTACTAGTCCATGGTTTGTTGTCATGACTTACATAGTCTCAACTATAAGAAAACATAAGTAGATAGAACAGAGAGAGAGAGAGAGAGAGAGACAGGCAAGAAAAGGCATGAAGAAAATGGTCCTGCAGAAGGACTTGCCTTCTCAGGGTAGCCACTTATTGACGGAGCAGTGTCCAGTGGTTCATAGGGGACTTACAGATCCAAGCCAATGAGTGTGTTATTACAGGAGGATTCTGCTGCCTAACAAATGGAGACCAGAAAATCCTTCATTGGGTCCCCTTCTTAGAGACAGACAATTGATAGGAAAAAAAATCTCCAAAGACCCCCTCCCAAGATAAATAAAGTAGGAAACAAACAATGTGTCCAAACTGGACTGGCAGTTGTCAGCAACAAGGAAGATAGAGAACTAAGATTGCCTGTTGGCAAATGCCGCTGACAATGCTCCACCCCACACACTGAGGCTGGCCCAGTGGCCGGAAGTGGAAACACAACCTGAAACCCCATGTTGTGCTAAGACACCTGAAGAAGGATAAAGTACTGCCATTATCCTCCTTCAAAATACTCCAACTTGAAGTAACCTGACTTCTACATAAAACTTCTCTGGAAGAGAACATTTCTGATATAGCTACTCACACAGATTGAAAACAAGCAAATATGAGTTCACAAGTATCCCCCAAAACGCAGTGAGCTCACTCACCAAGAGTGAGCATCAGCACAAATATTAAACAACAGATAAGGCCTATGAAAGAATTTTGAGGATGAAAGTGTCAGAGAACACACAATTGCTGTGCAGAATAGCTATGTATAAAATGATTAAAGAAAAGTAAGGTAGCATATGAGGTAGCATTTAGAGACCATCAAGAAAGAATAGCTATATATGAAAAAAATCAAATAGAATTTCCAGAAATAAAAACTGTAATTGGTGAAATTAAAAATGAAGCCTCAATAGATGGATTAAACAGAAGATGCAGTTGAACAGCAAATTATTGAACAGAAAGATTTAGCTGAATAAATTAAGAAGAATTCAGTACAGCGTGGGGTGGAAAGATAGCAGGAATTATGTCAATAGATAGTGAGAATAAAATGTCCGTTATCCACCTAAATGGAGTTTCAGAAGAAAGAAGCAATACTGAAAATAAAATGGTTGAGAATTTTCCAAAACCACTGAAACGTCTTTTAATCATATTGTTTCAACTAATTTAATTTCAAAATCTGAAATATAAATCTATTGAATGACATACAAGAAAAAAATTTTTAAATTATTCATTAATGTAAGTATGGCAGTATTCTTGTTATCTTAAATAAGTACTTATCCAAAGTATGAAGATTAATATATAAGTAGTTTAACAAAATAAATGATGGTTAACAAGGAAGATTAGTGTAATGTTTTAAGTAATATTTTCATATTAATCTTAATAGACATGATTCTGTAGGAATTAATATCTAGCATTCTACTTTTATTATTATAAAGAGAAGGTGTATATCACAGTAAGATTGTTAGAATACTTCTTTTTATCCATTAGACAGAACTTATCTTTACTCATTAAAAATGTTCTCTATGATTTATAATCTCTCTTTAATGTTATTGTACTTTTTCTTCCACATAAATATTCACATTTAATTCAATATGACTTACCAAAATTTTTTATGCTGCCAGCAAAGCAGGAATTTGTAAATAAACTAGGAAGCCTTACTATATTCTGATATATCATAAAACTATTCCCCATTCAAATTCATTCACATACGGTTCATTGCTTCCAATAAAATAGAACAATGTAAGCTCAGAATATTTTATCTATCTGCTTTGTCAAACAAAAATACTTTAAGATGCTAAGTAATTAATTTGATTTAAATCCTGATGCGAACTTTGATGATCACATATTTTCAACAATCATTTAACTTCTTCCATAAGATGACAGTTGTTGCTGATGTGGTCAGTGTAACATTTATTTAATGAGGCAGTATAAAGGCATATACTGATCTGTGAATATAGCTGGGCTAATGACAGCAAAAATAAACCTGACCACAAAGATAGGTAGAGAGCTAATATGAGTATAAACTATAAGGAAATATATTTACAATCATTAGAAAGGTATCTACTGAATAAATAAACAAATGAAAAGTAATTAACATATATTACTTAGAGAAAATTATAGTGATTTGTGTTCTCATTTGGATATCTGAAAGATAACTACATAATTATAAGTTTCAAACCAAGCTGTCAAAATAGCTAACATTTATTATTCCACAAATTGATTATTCTATAACATTTATTATGTGTCAGTAAATGTTATAAGCATATTAAATATATTAACTCATTTGAATCTTAAGCAAGTGTATATATTTATATGCATGTTAGGTATAGAAAAATGGACCGTGCTTCCATTGGTATTTAATTTGTTTTTCTAACAACTCAAAAGATGATTTAGTACTCTGCACATAGTTTTGTCCCACATGCTTACTAATTTTTACGGCTCTAGGAAAAATACTTAGGTGTTCTAATCATGACGTTTTTTATTATTCCTCTCTCACCTATTATGTTTTTTGTTTGCTTGTTAGTTTGTTTTATGAGGAAGAAAATTGCATGAGATGGTTCTGGTAGAGCCCTCAATGTTTTAGCTCAGTGTCTACCAAAACAAAAAAAGTAACTGCTCCATTATATGTCAATGATATTGTTGTTGTTGATGATGATGACAGAAAATAAGAGAGCATAGAAGTCTTTTGTAAGCTCTAAGCAAAGTTCCAATAATTTTTTTAAGTTTCAGGTAGATGCCTTAGAAATGAATTTCTGGAATATAGCCTTTCCATTAGCAGTAAAGTCACCTTTTTATTCCTTTGAAATATAGAACTGTGCTAATGTGTGGAGGAGAAATGACAAAAGGATACATGAACAGCTGCTGTACTGCAGGTAAAAGGAAATTACTTCAGATGGGGTGGGCAAAAGTAGCCCCAGAAGGCTGTAAGGCAAGGCCCAGCATCAGCTTTCATAAAAAGCCCCGTTTTCAGGGAGGCACAGAAGCTGGGCCAGAGCCGTCGCAGACAGCACAACACAGCCTGTAACCACCAGAGAACGTAAACTTCCTCACGGTGGGTAAATCTTGAAGAGGAAAGAAAAATAAGGGGACTATAAGTACTTGTTTGATAACAGAACAAAATTAGTCTTCATGTGTATGCAACTAGAAACAACTATTGTCATCCCCTGCTGGTCTTTTTAACCGGACCTGCAAATACTGATAGCGATGTTATCTGTAGTATGCCACCTGAAAGCAAAGGACAGCGGTGTGGCAGGTATTAAATCCTTCTACCTTCACCCCGTTGCTTTGGACTTCCTTCAAAAACAACTGTTAAATTCAACAACATTTTTCAAGTGCCCAAGAGACAAGTGAA
The DNA here is from genome assembly GCA_004026885.1 of Lyroderma lyra. Taxonomy (NCBI): domain Eukaryota; kingdom Metazoa; phylum Chordata; class Mammalia; order Chiroptera; family Megadermatidae; genus Lyroderma; species Lyroderma lyra. Next base: position 89,051 of record PVJL010005424.1, on the reverse strand, counting down.
GTCACTACAATCTTTATGACACTAGAAAGATAGACTTTTCTTGATTATGTGAGAACAGAATTTAATGGCAGACAAGACACTAGCTGTTTAAGGCAGAATATCAATTATATTTGAAATTATAATAAGATTGTGGTTACATTCATCCCATAGTGAAAAATGACATCTCATTTTACCCAAAGATTTTGTTGTGCTTGTGAACAGTTGTTAAAATCAACTTATTTCTATGCAAATGCAAAATCACATCCTGACAGAGACTGTTTCTCCTTAAACTTGGAAATAATATCCTTGCTAAATTGAAGCTCGCATAAGTAAGGAGAAAACACTAAAATGCAAATGACTATGACTCAGGAGAGGTGATAGAATCTGCTTGAATTTTTTAAGCACCAATGGAAAAAGTGCACCCTGCTATAGAAGAATCCCTAAATCATGCTTAGAGTTAAGTTATCAGAAGCAGTGCACATACATCCAATGTCATCTACTTGTTCTGTGACAAATTTTATAAGAGAGGAGAAAACAAAATTAAATGATGTGGGTAATGTGACAATAATGTCTATTCATTTTCTGACTTCTTTTCTTCATTGGGAAATGTCTTAATTTATATGATAAAGAAGGTCCCCTCTTTCCTCTGACTAGGAGGTTTGGCCAACTGTCTGCTCAAGTGCTTTTAACTCCTGATTAATTGACAATTGGCAAAATTATATTTCCAATTGAACTCTAAGCTCTCTGTATTCAGTTCAGGACAAATTGCCTTTAAAACAAATAAAACATCAGTTGAAAGTACAAAAAAGTGCTTTATGTTATATAAAAGGTCTTTTCCTCTGTAAATGTAACAATCACATTAACAATAAAAAAGAAACATAAGAGTGCAAACAATGTGTCTTGCAACAGTCTACTGAAAATTCCATGGAAAGCCAGATGAAAAAGATGTCTGCAGCTAAGGTCCTGGAAGGCATTGGAATGTTTCATTATGACACTTGCTGGCAGCTCATCGGTTGGGCTGAGAAAATGTTGGCCTCCCAGAAACCCAAATGCATTTGCTGCCTTTTCTGGTTTTTTGGTTTTCTACCCTGTGGTCATGCATTTCTCTTTTCCTATAACTGATACAGTAATAATCCTTCACATTTTTTATGTCTCAGACTAACAAAACTAGAAATAGTACCTTAAGATTTTCTTGCTTAACAAGAACTGCTTAAAAATGATTGAATATACATGATTAGAGCATGGTTTGTTTGTTTGTTTTTGAAATTACAAACTAGTTATGTATTAATGATTATATTTATTTTACAAAAAAATTATAAGAGCAAATGTTTAAGAGCTACTGATAATGAGCAATGACATATGTATGACTGTGAGCAAATAACTTTGTAGGATTTAATTCTTCATTTTTAAAATGAGTATATTTAGATAAATTATCCTAATACCTCCCTCCAGTTTTATAAAAAATAGCCCTGCACTACTGTTAACTTTTGGAAGTTAAAGCCAAATATATATTTCCCATGATGAGTTAGAAATGTTAAAGCAAATTATTTCTTTCAAAATAGCAGTGTGAATGAAATAATTTTTAATTAATGATAAAATTGTAAGAAATATTCTAGAAAAAATATGAAAAGTCACAAAATTTATTCAAAGAGAGACTGAATCATTGGAGAAGTATTTCATGTACTTAAATGAAGAGATTAAATATTGCAAAGATGCCAATATGTACAATGTTTTTCTAATCGGATTAGAAATAGAATGTTTTGCTTGTATATTTTGTTTTTCTTAAACTTTCATGAAGTAATTGTAAAGTTATCTGGAAGAATAAGAACCACAAACCATACAAAAATATTTTTTAAATGAAAAATAATGAAGACTTTTCATACTTGATATTATTTACTCAGAAATATAAGTGAAATATGAGAAATTAAAATGGAAAGTCTAAAAACTATTTAAGGGTAAGAATCTGATATGTGATAGAACATGTAAAAATCAAAGGGTAAAAGAATGATTTACATTTTAGAAAAACTCAAATCAAGGCAGCTACCTACAAAGAAGAAAACAATAACTACTTAAAATTTTACCACCTAAAATCATCACTCTAATATGTTGAGAATACCATGCAGATTAATATAAAATAAAATAATAACATATTCATTCTTTTTTAAAACTACATTCTACTCAAGTATTTCTATAGCAAAATAAATTTCTACAATATCATTTGTATTACCTGCACAGTAGTTCGTTATAAGAAAATTGTCTATTTAACTTATCAACAATTTATTGAACTTTCAAGTAGTTAAAAATTGTATAATTTTTTAAAATCCTATGTTTAAATGTTTTATAAAACTTAAACCATTTTCTTACTATACGTTTATCGATGTACAATTGCTTTATAAAATCTTATTAACTTTAGATACTCATTTGCAATTTGCCACATGGAAAGCTTGTGCTAAGAATTTTTCAGAAGCCCAATCTTTGACATGGGTATTCTCATTCCTTATTTTTGGTAATTTGATACTCCTAATGGTACTTTATTTCTATTCTGTGTATCTTATAACTAATCTAGTTTTTAAATTTTTAACACATTCTTTGTCATTTATGATTTGTATGAAATAGCCCTTTGAGTCCTTTGCTGATATTTCTAATTTGTTATTTGCTATTTTTCTTATTGTGAACATTAAGATGCTGGACATTATATATGTTGCAAAATATTCCAATTTTTTTCTGTGTTGAAGACAAAAATACTTCTGATGATAAAGGGCATTTTCTGTTCAAAATACATTCACCATAAGGTGATGTCTTTTACAAACTTGTTTATTTATTTAATACTATATTTAGTTTTCTCATACAAGTTTTTAATATTCTATAGTTGTCTTTACTTAAAATGTTTTAAAATTTTTATCATATTAATCCCTCAATATTTTAACATTTCCAGAAAAAAGTTTATAGTGAGATGAGGTAGATGTGCTTGTTGCACTACTATTTTGTTTTGTTTGATGATGTTTGATGATGATTCATATTCTTTCCACATAATTGCTTTGAATGAATTCCTACTTATTCACTGGGTTTAAGCAACCTTACCTGATATTTGTGCTTTGTCACAGAAATTAACTCTTCAGTTATATAAATATACTACAAAATTTCTATAAAGCCTTCTGAAAAACAGACGGGGTCTAATCTCAAACATACAAAGTAAAGCTGCTCAGTTTACCTTTCAATTTAGGTAAGTGTCCTAGGTTGTTGCCAAGTCACCTTGCAGGGTTCCAATTCCATTGAAAGTCAGTTTTGATAACTGAGATGCTGAAAGGTTTTGCTATTTTAGTCTTGGAAAATTTCTCTTAAGTATTTATACTGGGTTTTGGCGCGATTTTGCAAATTTGGCATCCCATGGACACTAGTCCTTTCCTTCTTGCTATTAACTATAACAATGTCTTCCCAAAAGGGGAGAGATGTGGAAGAGAAGGGACAAGGACACAAAATATGGTGATAGAGAGAGATCCGACTCTGGGTGATAAACACGTAATGCAATGCATGGAGGGTGTAACGTAGAATTTTTCACCTGGAAACTATTTTTGCTGGTCAATGTCACTCCAATAAATCTAACAACAAACAAACAAACAAACAAACAAACAAACCCTTGCCCTGGAATTCCTATTTGCTACAAATATATTCCCATATAGCCCTTGATGGTGTACTACATTCCTGTTAGGACACCTGTTCTTCATTTTGTATGCTTCCTAATACTTTCCTTTGGGCTTGGTAGCATTCACCTTTGGAGAGCAGGTGCACGTTTAGCATTCTTATCAAAATTGAGAAAGAGAAATTTTCAGATTGACTCATTTTCAGAGATTTCATCAGTTGTGACGAACCCCAGTGGATTGGTTATCAACTCATGTGCCTTTGGCATTGTGTTCTAAGTAGCATGATAAATTTTTCTCCTAATATTAACAATACATTCAGTTCTACTCAGGCTCTGCTAATCTCTGGTAGACTATTTTAATTTGGGTTACAGCTTCTCCTAGGTTGACCTGTACTGTGACATTTAAAGAGATCGTGACTGGAAAGGTCCAACCATGACAGCACCAGTGAAAATACAAGAAAATCCATGTTACTTTCATTAGAATTTTTGTCCTACGTTTTAAAATGCAAAGCCATTTTACCTCAAATTCTGACAGGTACAATAGTTGTAATTAAAGAATTAAAGATACCTAATAAATACTGTATTTCAGTCTTCAGAAGTATAACTACATGAGCATCAGAAAGAAACAAACACTGGGACCATCTAAACCTTTCCTAAGGGAGAAGAAATCTTAGTAGTAAGAGTTTGGGTTATTTATGGACCCAAAAGCAAGACCATGTAGCAATACACAGAGAATATGATCCACTTCAACTATATACTGTCCTATTGGCAATATCATTTCCACTGTTAAATGAAGAATCTGATTATGTTAGATATTAATTTATATCACTTATTATTTCATCCAACTTCTTTTGTTCTACATCTGTGCTCATCAAGGAATTTACATAGTAGTACATAAAGAATGTTCTAGTCATGTTGAGTCAATTGTTTCCATTTCTGTGACAACTGCATTTTCATTATGAATTAGTGAAATGTATTTTTTGTTGTTAAATAAATAGATTAAGCCAGCCTGAATATTGCTAATCAAGTCACTGCCTCCTCTGTGCTTAATTTTCTTTTTCCTTATCAAGTACTACTCAGAGTCTCTTCCTCTTACAAATGTGATAAAGATTAAATGAAACCATTTGTTGATACAAAGTTTCAAAATGGTTTGCATTCCAAAGCAGAAATAAGATAAGCATGTAAATAAGATAAATGTGCATTGCTTAACCCCTCTGGGCATCAGATTCTTAGCTGAAATTGTTAGATATGATTCACCACGTATATTCTGGATAATTAGTCTGAATAAAAATATCTTAAATCTTTAACCTCTTGGCAAAATAATAATAAGAGATATAAACCTAATGAATATTTTGGGTTTTCTGGGTAACACCGTGATACTATCTGTAGTAATGACGGTTTCAGTTCTTTTTTCCCAATCCTTACATTAAAAAAAATCATGCATACAAAGCTGCTGCCTGAAACACTAGTCATTAGATAGAAATCCCCCTCCCCCAGGTATGACACGGCGTTGCTCCAGGTCCTGCACAGAATGTTAATATATTTATAATTGTTTTATTATATTCATGGGTAAAATAAACTTATTCTCCCTCCCCCCTCCCTCTCTCTCTCTCTCTTTCTCTCTCTCTCTCTCTCTCACTCTCCCCCCATAAAGGTATTACTTAACTGCATGTATCTTATGAAAATTTATTGCTAGGTATTTAGTTTCTTGTGATTACTCTTATAAAAGGTACTTTATAAAATATTATATTTTTTGGCTCTTAGTTTCTTGTCAATGCATAATGTTTTAAAGGGAAATTAGAAACGTGGATCTCTAATAACTTTTATTATTGTCTGAGAAATTCTCCCATGAATATATCTGAATCTGAATTCTAATTAGTTATAAACAGTGATTCAAGTGGTAAAAACTTCATTTACTTCTGAGTAATCTATTTTATTATACTACCATAAGCTAATTATTTTATATTTAAGTTAGGGGAAAACTTAAATCTTTTAAGTTAAATCAATATTTGTAAAATGTTTCTCCCATCACATTAATTATCACCATCAAAATGTAATGACAGTTGATAACTGTAACCTTGAAATCACAACTTTAGCTATAATTTATTGTGGTGCTCCTTTACAGTAAAATTTGAAACCAGAAATGAAATTCTTTGACACACACTATTGTGTAAGGCACCACATTAATTCTCAACATAATATTCATAGACACTTCAATTATAAGCATCAGTAAAATGCTGTTAAGAGTGATAAAATTTTATATTATTACATAGAAAATGGGTCAGTAAACATTTTTACCTGTTTATAAAAAGGCAGTTTTTGATATAGTGATAGCTTTTTCTCATAGTTTTCTTTCAATATAGCCATGCTGGGAAAAGACAGGGAACTTAACTACTCAACATTGGCTCTGATAATACATAACTCAGTCACTGGGGTGCATCGTGAACCAGATTTTTCTGAAGGCACAAGCTGTAACTTGGGGGTAAATTAGTCAGTTTTGGAAGCTGTTTAACTCTTTCAGAAGGCCCTCTGGTTTAGTCCGTGAAGTGACAATTATATGCTTGAAAAACCAAGCCTAGTTACTGATTTGGAAAACATTTTGAAGAAAGTTGAGCCTAATTTTCTAAGCATATACTTATCACTTACCAAAATATATTTTTGCATCTTTCATATATTTTATATTTTTACTATAAGATAGATGCTAACCTATCTATCATAAACTATGAAATCCTATAAATATAAATATGGATACTCACAGTTCATTTTCATGCAGCTATTTTTGAGATGGTACAGTTTAGAGCATCCTAAGTGTACTTTATATTTCTAAGTTTGTTTACTTTTAAATGCTTGGAAAACTACTGGCAGAGTTAAATGTATTTTCTAGCATAATGGTTTAAACAAATTGAGAACAGCACTTGATTAATTAAAGGTTAACCTAATGGTGAAGGGCATTTATAATTTCACAAAATTGAGAATACTTCAAATAAATACTCCATGAGGACCAGATATCTTATTCCATGAAAGAATTTAAGTATCTAGTAAATAGTAGGTTGCATCCTCTTCACCATTGTTCAGAGACAAAGCAAATACGATGGGATATGTAATCTCTTGTGTTCAGAGTACTGATTTCAAAGAAAATACCTAGCTTCACAGGAATCACAAAGGAGAAAATTCTTCTGTACCATTTCATATGTTCAGTTCCTCCACTTCTCACTTATGATATATTTAAATCATTTACTGCTAAAGCATTTTCAAATAGTTTCAAATGAATTTATTTAAATAAACCTAACACTTGTGCTTTTGACCAGTGATGGAAAGAGATTTCAGTTACACAGAATGATTGCATTAGTTGGTTTAACCAAAAACTGATTCATCAAATTGTGTTTCAACACAGTATACAATTGTATGGTATGTAAATACAACCATCTGATATTCATATAGTGAACAAATGAAATTGTCTTTTATAAAAAAAATAAAATTAGTTTTGTTAAAGATTCACCTAGAAGTAAAGAAACCCAATACATCCTTTCTCTGTTCTCTGTCTCTACCTTTCACAGCTTTCAAACATCTTTTGCCATGCCATTATTTAGTGTGGGGACATTTTTCAAGTAAATACACAACCAGTTGGCTGTTGTTAGAATTTAAATACTGTTTTTCCCATATTCATACCCTTATCAACCTAGTGATGATGGGACACGCATTATTCTGTAATTTTTCTTTGACTTAGGCTACTGTGATTTAATGTAGTACCCATGAAGGTTAAAATCTATAATTTCAAGATTATTTCCTCTGCTATGAATTTCAAGAATCTGTTTTGGTTCTCAAAAACAAAAATATTAATCATCATCAGAGTTTTCAACTTAAAGATCTATTTTGGTGGAAGGGCCAGGAGCACAAAAACAGAAAACTAGGAATTAAAATCAATCCACTACTATATCAATGTATTAAATATTTACTGAGAAAAATTAGAGTACTTGTGTATGAGACAAAAAAAAATAAATAAAACTAAAAGCAAAACTATTTTTAGTGAGAAAATATGTTTGCCCTCTTTGTGTGTTTTAACTATTAGATTGATATGATTGAATAGTCTATTAAAACAGCACAATTTTCATAAAAATTGCCATTGGTGTCTCCTCAAGACTTACAGGATATACAGACTCCTTTATTACTTATTTTATAAATGATCATTATTTAAGAGGAATCAAAAGGATTGTAAAGGAGGAAATACATAGATTCTTTAGAATATAAAAGAAACTTCTTCAACTTTCATGACTTCTTTCACATTTATTATCAAAATCATTTGCTATGCAAATTTTCCAAATTATAGTAAACTGAGAGAAAATTTCTTTGATGAATCAAAGAAATAATCTGACCTCCTTTACAAGAAACACAGTTTTTGCTCACCAATTTAGCCTGGTGCTTTTAACCCATCTCAGTTACTAACTGGAGTTCACATTTTCCAAATATATCTCTGATCAGCCACTTGGTTGTTCTTAGACTTGTTAGGCAGAGGTGACCTCATGCAAGAACTCTCTTTTAGCAAATCTGTTTTTCTTTTTTTTTTTTTTTAAATAAATAACAGATTTTCAAAAGCCACATTTCCAGTGTTTTCCTTTTCATTTAAACCAAGAAAAGTAGAAACACGCTTTAATAAAAGTTTAAAATTGACTAGTGAGTAAGGAGGAAAATGGGAAGTAAATATGATGTTGCCAACTAAAGAATTCATGATAAATGACTTGCAAGTATTTATACAGCCCATTCTCTGAAACTGAAGGAGGGAAGCAGTAAGTGGATATGAGTATCTATCCTATGTATATTTTGGGAGGAAGTATAAGAGATTATTTGATAAGGTTACTGTTTTGGATGGAGAAGTCAAGGAGCCCAGTTTTTGAGAATGTACAGGGAGATGAAAGAGTTTGAGAAGACTGTGCTTCGAAGATTGATATTTCAATGAATATTAGTAAGAAACCTATTTAAAATAAAAAGGTAAGCTGTAATATCTACTTCCTATGTATTAAGACATTTATAAACTTTACATATTTTATTATAGAAGGGAAAATCACATATATAATAGACTATATAGGGAGAGACATAAACTTTTTTTTTCTAAGCATGATCTCCATTCCCTGTAGAAATAATGATAGAAAAATAAATTCAATTTTGAACATATAAAAACATTTAATGTTTGTACACAAAATTTTACAAATTTTTGAACCGAACTATTAAAAGTGATTACTCAAGGTAAAGGTTTTATACATACTTTTTTCTATTTCTTTAATAATTCCATAATGAAAGTACATTGGCATAAATTTAATCATATTCTTAATGTATTTAATTGAACACATACTAGTACTCATAAACCTGAATATGAGAGTGAACACAAAAGCAATTTGTTACAAAGTCCTTGCCTTTAAGAATTTGATGGACAGAGGAACAAACGAGGTTTGTCTTTGGGAATTTTTGTAAGTGGGTAGATCTAGAAAACAAAATGAAATCTCTTTGAATAAAACGTTATTCATAATGATGAAAACATGACTAACGTAAAAATTAAGAGCATTCAAGTTTCTTTATGTCGGGTTTTGAGTCCAAATGTAGACTTAAGGTTATTAATATGCATAGAAGTATTCATCCATGACATTACTTAGGTCCTTTGCAAAAAAAAAATTATCAAGAGTTTTGTATGTAGTAGTGAGTGAGCCTTGGTGAAAAATAAAAGTTTTGCAGACACATAGATCAATGGAATAGAATAGAGAGCCTAGAAATAAATTCATGTCTATATGGCAAATTAATCTGTGATAAAGCAAGAATACACATTGGGATAAAGGCAGTCTATTCAATAAATGGTGTTGAGAAGATTAAACAGATACATACAAGAAAATAAAAGTGGACCACATTCTTAAATCACATACAAAAACAAACACTTAATGGGTTAAAGATTTAAATGTAAGACCTGAAATTATGAAACTCCTAGAAGAAAATATAGGAAGTAACCTCTCAGGCATTCCCCTTAACAATATCTTCAATGATATATCTCCTCAGGCAAGGGAAATGAGGGAAAAATAAACAAATGGGACTCATTTAAAGACTTTTTTACAGCAAAAGAAACCACCAAAAAAAAAAAAAGAAAACGAAAAAGACATCCTGTAGAATGGGAGAAGATAGTCACCAATGAACCATCTGATAAAGAGTTAATATCCAGAATGTATAAGAAACTGATACAACTCAACACCAAAACAAACAAACAAACCCAATAACCCAATTATAGAATGGACATGAGACCTGATAGACATTTCTCCAAAGAGAACATACCGATGGTCAATAGACACATGAGAAGATGCTTAACACCAATAATCATCAGGGAAATGCTAAGCAAAACCACAATAAGATGCCACCTCACTCCTGTCGAAAGTGCTATCATGAATAATTTGACAAATAAATGTTGGCACGAATGTGAAGAAAAGGGAACCCTCTCACACTGCTGGTGAGACTGCAAATTCATTCGGCCACTGTGGAAAACAGTTCGGAGATTCCTCAAGAAATTAAAAATGAAGTACTTTATTATCTAGCCATTTCATTCTTTGGTTATTTACTCAAAGAAATCCAAAACACTGATTCAAAAAAATATATGCATCCCTATATTTACTACAGCCTTATTTACAATAGCCAAGATATGAAAACGACCTCAATGCCCATCAATAAATGATTGGATAAAAAGCTATGGTACATTTAGTCAATGGAGTATTCCTTGGCCATAAAGAATAACAAAATCTTACTTTTTGCAACAACATGAATGGAACTAAAAGATATCATGCCAAGTGAAATAAGTTAGACTGAAAAAGACAAATACCATATGATCTCACTTATATGTGGAATCTAACAAACAATAAATGAACAATCAAAAGAGGAAAGAAAAACTCATGGACACAGAAAACAGTTTAATGGGTACCAGAGGGTAAAAGAGGGAGGGGAGACAAAAGAGGGAGGAAGATCCAAATATATGATGACAGAAGGAGAATTGATTCTAGGTCGTGAACACACAATGTAACACGTAGACAATATATTGTGCAATCTATGTAATTTTACTAACCAATGTCACCCCAATAAATTTAATTAAAATAAAATAAAATAAAAGTTCATAAGGAGAAAAAGGGAAACCAACCAGGAATACATGTATCTTAAATATCATTTCTTTTCACATAAATATGTTTATTGTCAATAATATAGAAAATTTTAAAAACCAAAAGGAAAAAAATGTCTTTTTGTCTAACTAAACAAATACAATATATAGAGTATGATAAAATACTTTTCAGTTTTTCTCTATAAACCTGAACATATTTGAAAGCTTGTGTTTTAAACAAAAATAGCATAATGACAAACACATTTTCATTTAAAACATATTTTCAACTCAATACTTTTAAATTATTTTCATTATTTTAATTTATAAATTAATGAACTAGCCCATCATAATTTATTTAGCTCTCATTATTTATTAAATATTTGGTCCCCAATGATTCCTATTTATTCATACCATGTTACAAACCTCATTTTAGTAAAATCTTTACAAGCATTTTCATAGAGAAAAGTGCAAAAACTGGAATTACTGGTTCTAGGAGAACATAAATATTGAGGTTTTTCAAATCCACATTTTTTAAAGCAGAAGTGCGAGAGTGTGCTTTGGAATAGACTGCTTACATTCAGATCAGAAACAAGATGATGCTACCAACTTGTTTCTATTACAAGACTGAATAGTTGGAAGATGATCCATGTTTTAAAGGGTAAGAAGGCTGTCATATTCCCTTTTTATATACAGACAAAGAAGCAATTCTGGTCATGAAAATAAATAATAGAGTTAGGTCAAACAAAAAAATGTAATGGAAAAATATGAAAGATGCTCTCTAATATATAATGGAGAAGGGAATAGCAGTGCTCAGGTACTTGTACCTGACACGAATGGAAGAAAATGTCGAGTGAGACTGCATATGATCCAAGTAGACAGACTTCAACTGAAAGGAAAGTAATCTGGAATTTAAAATACATTTTTAAAATTACTGTCTATTAAAAAAAGTTTCCATTATCTTCCTTTTATTCACAAATCCTTTATCTAATATGTTGCTGTTGTCCAGGACTCATTAATTCTATTGTTCTCCTTGTTGTTAATACTCATTACTTTGCTTATTTGAAATCACAACAGGTTAGAAAGGGTGAAAACTTTTTTTTTTTTTTAATGTGTGTCCTGAAAACAAACAGCCTAGGAGATAAAGCTGAACACCTGAGCATTTGATGTATTACATCTCAGTAGTATCTGACAACCCTTACTCCCTGGTGATACATTTTTTTTCTAATAATTTAGTCTGAGTCTATTAAAAGACAATTACAGATAATGCACACAGGCAAGTGCTGAAGGATGCCCAGAACAGCTTTTGTAGATAGGTTATGAAAACACATTTCACCAAAAAGATTTTTGCATTGATTTTTTTAAAAGTTTTTTTTTTAAACCAGTTACACAGATTTTTAAAGGACTAAATATAACAAAAAAGATGAAAAGGATTTTCTCTTTGCTACTTTGTATAATATTTTTTTTTAAAAACCATAAGATAAATGTTTTAACAGCTATTTATTGCCTTGTTAATTATAACTAAATGCTTAGTTTCTATTGTCGTGTGTAGTTATGAAAAATTAATACATTTGAGGACACCGGTATGATTTTATAGTTGTCCTGCTCACCCTTGATTTTGGACACTTCATGACTGACTGTTGAAGTAAAAGGCACAATCACAGCAGCAGTCGTTGCTGACAGTTACATAGTTTGTGTCACAGTATTATTCTACAACAAAATAAGTCTCTTAGGAGATTCAGAGTGTATTGAGTTGTAATTGTTGTATTCATTCAGTAACCTACTCTTAACACACAAAAAGATTTCAAATACACTAACAACCACACAAAATGATAGTCAGTGATCGTATATAGTAAATGAGAAATACATTCACTTTTGAAATGTTTTTTGATATCTTATTTCATATATGAGGTCTAGGTGCTCTTCTTGCTATTTTGGCTGAAAACCTATAGTACATGGAATTACCACATAAATATGCCCAGATCTATGTGAAAAATAAGATGATCCATTATTGCCTCACTTCCTGCACACCCCCAAAAGAGGCTGTCTTTCTTGGGATGTTTTTCCAAGTTGAGTTTGACTGTGTCCAGAATGTGTTCTGAAAAATCAAAAGCCTGTCTTCCTGACTTATTATACACTGAATTTGCATCACAGATTAAAAGCAAATTTCTTGGAATAACTGAGGTACATGATTTTTTTAAGGGCATGCTCTATACAGTAAGCAGAGCATGTGATACCACTGTAGGAGAACTCCATTGGAATTAAATGACCTGGTTTTTTCCTTTGCCATTCATGTAAGCTCTCTAAACACCCCGCTTTTTTTTCTATTTAAAATGAAGAGGACAAGAAGAGGGTCTCTAAAGGACACCTTCTGCACTTCTAACAAGAGAGCCATCAACCTTTCTGTCTGTAAGGGCAGCAATAGGAAGAATAAAAGCAGAATATATGACAACGTAGTAGAAATATATTTGACTGTAACGTAACGAGCTCTGTAACCAGTGGCTAGTCACATAAATTCTGTGAATCTGTAGACTCCACCTTGCTCCCTGTTCAAATCCATGAGTGTATATGGAAAAGCACTAGACTAGACACTCTTCATAAAATTTCAAGAGAGGTCGTATAGCTTGCAGCATTTTCAAACCTCTTTGGGGGAATGCAAAGAGTTAAGGGGAACTTAATTTGCATTAGATGAGGGCAGTGTTGAAATCACAGACCAGTTTCTTTAATATATCTAGTGGCTGATGGCTCTGAGAGAACTCCTTTAGATTTAGGGACCTAAAAACACGCATATCTAAAATTTGAGTGACATAACAGTTCCCTTTCATTTCCCTTCCCATCACTCTGGTCAGTCTGGCCTAGTCCTGTCATGCAAAGTCTTTTCCTGATACTACAGATTGTACAACCTAATATACTGTCTGATCATCCTTCCAAATGAAAGAAAACCACACTTGTGGATCATGTAATAAAATGGGATTTGTAGTTTAGCAAAAACTTTTACCCATAACACATATTATAATCAGCTGGCCACCTGAATATAGTGGTGTCAATAATAATTTTAAATGGCATTCTAGAAATTCAGAGCAACGTGGCTGGGTGTATAATAGGTTTTGGAAGTACTCATTTGGAAATCCATTTAGTCTATAATTATCTTAGATAGAAGGGCCATAATATAACACCACTACCAAGATGAGGGTAGCTCCCTTGAGCAAATTGAGAAAATTGAGTAATTAGTTCTTCTAACTCGACTTTGCCTGAAGTGTCCCAATATGTTCCTTTATTGCTTATTGCAATAAAATGTTACTTATATTAGATTTATGGCAGAGTACTCATATTGACAAACCTCAAATACAATAATCTAGGGATATACTTTACCAAATCTTTCATCTCAAGAGGAAACTCAACTATCATTAGCAATTGAAGGGCATGTGTGAAGCTCTCCTTTGTACATTTACAAACATTTGTACTCTTACATACAAAGTTCAGTTTTTCTCTTTTCCTTGCAGAATTGAAAGCATACCTTGCATACTCATATATTACCTTTGAAACAATGTAAATTTCAGAGATCTTCCTAAAGCTGAACTTAAATATCCACAAAATGTTTTTTTATGGCTTCATTGTTCAAGTAATTTTTTAAAAAAATAAACAATGCTAAAATGAGCTTACTTTTGTACATACTTTTTGTATACACATAAAATATTCTAAGATAACCTATTTGAATCAGAGCATTGGTCTCAACCAACAGCGGTTCTCAGCCTGTGGGTCGCGACCCCTTGGAACTGTATTAAGGGTGCGGCATTAGGAAGGTTGAGAACCACTGGCTCTAAAAGATAAGCCCCGTTTCTTTTTAACCATGTTGCCCTTGACAAAGGTTATTTCCAACTTTCAGTCTTGTCAAATGGATCTGAATCTCCAATTAGCTGCTCTGAGAGGCAAAGCATATTCCTTTACAGTTCTAATTTGTACTTTCCTGAGTCAAAATGAAGGTAATAACTTTTTCACATGTTTAGTGAACAGTTTATTTTTTCCCAATTGCCAAATTTTCTATTGGATCATTTGCTCTTTTATTATTCTTATTGCCTTTAAGAACCATTATGTTCAATGTTTTGCAAAAATGCTCTCGATATGTTACTTATCTATTAACTTTATGGTGTTTTATATCATTAAGAAAACCTTCCTTTAAAATATATTTTTATTTAGTCACATGCATCAATCTTTTCCTCTCAGACATCAAAATTTTTTGATGGTCTTAAAAAAAAAAAAAAAGAAAGAAAGAAAAACTTGCCCATGCTTAAATTCCAAAAAAAGGCCATTCTTCAATAACTTCTAATAATTTACCTTATTTGTCTGTTTGTTTGTTTTGAGGAGGGATGCTTCTGCCCTACTCTCTATATCTCCCTTCAAATAGAAGGAGCTCACACTTGCTGTCTCTCCGCCTCCTCGCTCTTGGTTCCCAGGGGAATTAAGGGAATTATCTTCTTGGTGGATTTGGGAGAAGCACTGAACATGTATAAAGTCACACAGTAAGCCTGGATTCTGATCTTCACTTCCTTGCTATAAGTTTTCCAGTTACAGCCCCTGACCTGCAAGGATCAGAATGGGAGTGGTGACCATATTTTGGAGGCACAGATTAAATTTAGTTAAATACTATTTCTGGTGCACAGGGTCAAGTTTTTTGAGAAAAAGAAGAAAAAGAGGATTTTGAAAAGCAAAATTCCTGAGGCAGGTAGATGTTGTAAAGGTTTTTACTTTTGTTTTTGTTTAGTACAGACATTTCAGGCATTGGTGGGAAGAACAGTATTTGATAGTTTTAAATTGCAGTTTCCCTTTAAATGGTCAGTGGCAGACAGACCTAGGTAACTAGAACGGACAGTGGAGAATTCAATCTTCTTTGAATAAGAGAACTATGGGGGAGAAGATTGAATTGGATTTTTTCAGAAGCCCAAGAGTTAGAAATAGAAATACCCACAAGAACTTCCTGGTTACCTTCAGGTTGATGCAGTTATTGTATGTGTTCATACAAGGTAAGTCCATGAAACGAGGACTCTAAGAAAAGTCGGATCACTAGGAAGCTTTCTAAAGAAAAGTCAGGAATTACAAAGCATATTGAGTTCAGATCTCATGTCAGTAGCAGTCAGGTAGGAAAATATTCCTGAGATAGAATTATTACTCAAAAAGATGAAGATCTATCAGACTTGTCTGAATAATGTTTAGATGGTTTTGGAAGACTCAAAAGTAATATAGTAGGTGAGGAGAAGAAAAGAAAAAAACAAATGTCTAGGACAAAGAATTAAAGAGAAAGCAAAAAAAATAAAAGAGGAAAACAAGATCTAGTAAATTCTTCTTCTCAAGAGGGAATGTCGGTTATTGTT
Organism: Lyroderma lyra; assembly: GCA_004026885.1. Lineage (NCBI taxonomy): Eukaryota > Metazoa > Chordata > Mammalia > Chiroptera > Megadermatidae > Lyroderma > Lyroderma lyra. The sequence goes on along the minus strand of PVJL010005424.1, from coordinate 72,949 downwards.
GAAAGATGGCGAACTCCATGCCACTGCGCAGACATCTTCCCACCGTTCCCAATGAACACGAGGGTTCTAGAAACATTGGGCTTAACAGGGACACTGAAATTAAGATGTTTACATCATTTGTATGAAAAATTTTTTACCTCAAATAAGACCAGTGCAACCGAGTTGTCACCAATGTGAACTTTAAAATTTTCTAATAGGGCAACAGTCTCAAATGCCATTCTTTATAAAAGGTGATCTTTACATAGGAGAATTTTTATCTCCCAAATATTATAGAAATGGTACTATAATTAAATTTTTGAAGGAGTATTTTCCCAGTTCAATTCTACAAATTTGAGCATTGGACAGTTGATATAAACTGAATGGCATCCATGTCAATCCACAGACAGGAACATTTTATTTGCTGATTTAAAAATTACTAAGTCTTAGTTGTGCTGTTTGGAACCAGTATTTTTATTTGGCTAAGCATTGTACTAAGGAAACAATCACTTGCCTGTTATAGCTCATCTAGATCTAGAGATTAGTGAGTGTATTCGTCAGCTACTGCCATGATAAAGCAGAATAACAACACCCTAATCTCAGTGGTTTAGAACATGGAGGTTTGTTTCTCCAGCACAGTTTTGTGGGTAAGCTGCAACTTCACTCAGCTCAGATTCAGGCCCCAGGCTACTGTCGGTTGGGTTCAGTTCTGCTCCAAGTGTCCCATGTCCCAGGACCCAGGTCAAATGAGAAGAGCCACCTGGAAAATGTTCTTTGGAAGGCAGAGGGCAATCAGAAGCATGAAATGCATTCTAAAGTCTTGTTTCATGCCAGTACACTCCTGCTTCCACTAGCGTTGTTCTGAACAATGCATTTCACACAGTGAAACCTGGAGTCAATGGGATTGGGGGATATTATCTCCACAAGGCATGCCAGAGGTAGAAAGAGAGGTAAACTAGTGGGCAAATACAGTAGTATCTCTGTTAACTGGAACTCAAGTGACTGGCACTCTCAAATAACAGGTAAAAGACTTTTTTTGCCAGTTGCTTTGGATCTGTCAGTTGCTTGAGTTCTGGTTATCAGAGAGTCTACTTGCATTTATCTAACTTCTACAAACCCCATGGGTGCAGGTTAACTGAGAGTCTACTGTGATAACTTATCATTGTAAATGGTTGTAAGAAAGTACTGTGACAACTGTTTTCCATTATATTTTTCAAATCTTTATAGATACGGAAACTGGAGATTTAACATTTAAGGAATAAAGCTGAATTTTAATGAAATTATTTTATTTTAGTACATAATTTTAGGTGATTATATGAGACCTTATACAACTTAATTTCTAAGATCGCTGATATAATTAGACCTAATCCTTCCTTTGTGTTAGTTCTTTCCTAATCTTTCTTGATTGATTTTTTTAAAATCTTTTTTTCTCTCAGGTGACTTCATAATTCTTTGTTTTCCCTCATTCTACACTGCTGGTTTAGCAGGAGATAAGATTTCTATAACTTTTGAATATTTTATTTCCCAACATTGAAAACATGGCTGTATGCTTAGTGACTGCCACAGGTGGACAAAAAAGGGGTTCTATGGAAAGTAACCTCATAGGGTGATCTGATCATAAAATCCTAACTGGGCAGGTCATAGGTAGTCATGCCCCAGGCACCTAACTTCTCTACTAAAAGGCTTTTCTTTGCCTTAAGCAGGCCCTGTCCATTGTGCATCTAGGTTAACATATCTTTGAAATGCTCTTTTCCAACCCTCCTTTTAAAGCAGGACTATTCTGGAGCAAGCACATAATCTTGTTAGCTATCCTGTAGTCCAATCTTTGCCTTTTCTCCCACCTTCCTGCAATTGTCATTATCTTGCCTCCTTAATACCAAATGCATAAAAGAATCTTCTAACTGCTATTCTAAGAAGCTTTTTTTTTTTTCCCTCAGTCTCTTGAGATCTTGCTTTCAGATGCATCCTCTGTTTGTATGAAATAAATTTTTATAAAAATTCTCTGTAGGTTTGGATGTTTTTACTTTAACATGCATTTGTTATTAAGGTTCAATTCTTTTTTTTTTTTTTTTTTAATTTGGTAAAGATCTTATTTGTCTCTGTTTTATGGTCTGTCAGCTTTTAGGGCCTTCTTATTTTTAGAAATCTTCCATTTCACTAGAATTTGTCTGGTGTGAGCCCTTTTCCTTCCAGCTTTTTCATTTTTTTGTATGCCCTCAATCTGGAGGCTTGATTTCTGATTTCTTCCCCTTAGATTTGTTGTTTCTATTTTGATTTTATTCCTGGTTCTGGGTTTTAGACAAGTATCTTAGCTAAATATTCCAGTTCAAGAAGCTCTCCTTTAGTAATTCAACCAACTATTGAGTTTGTTTTTTTGAATGAGTGTGAGTAGGTCTGTCTCTGGCACCAATTTTGGTTAAACATTAAATGTGTAATGCTTAAATGTTTTCATTATACTTGTTTTGAAATTTTAATAATAATATCCTATAAGCTGTCTTCTGAGTCTGACTTTTATCACATAAAACCGTATATCCAGGGTATTGCATATAGTTTAAATTTGTTTATTGTCCCAGATAACACTGTATTCCATTGAATATATCACTGTTTATTTTTTCTCCTGTTAAAAGACACTCAGTTGTTGTTAGACTTTTGTTGTATGCAAAAAGGTACTACTTTGAATGCTCTTATATACATGACCTCGTGCATGTATGCAACAGATTCTCAAAGATGTCCCAGGTGAGGAATTGTTAGATGTTAAAAAAAATTAACTGTAACAGCATAAATCACTATGAAAAATAACGAACAAAATATAAAAACTCAAACATAAATTTTTTTAATGAGAAATTGGGAGCATGAATTTAATAAGACAAATGGATTTGCTCCATATGGTGATTCAACCTCCAGTTTTTAGTCTTAATGTCGTCGAAATGCATTTTCAGAAAGAGAAAGTAAAAAACAATGCTTCTTTGTGACTTTCAGTTTTATATTCCATATATGAATGAAGTCATATGGTTCTTAATTTTTTTTCTAACTGACTTATTTTGCTTAGCATGATGATCTCAAGGTCCATCCATGTTGTTGCAAATGGCAGCATTTCACAGTCAATAGTTTTGTGATTTATCTGAGGGTAAGTGGGTAGGGGAGTGGAAGAAGAGGGAGGGGGCATTAAAGATATGACGAAAGGAGAACTGATTCTGGGTTGTGAGCAAACAATGCAACACTTAGATGATGTTTTGTAGAATTGTACACCTGTGTACAATTTTTACTAACCTGTGTAATTTTTACTAACCAATAAATTTAACAACAAAAATATTATGCTTCTGTTTTAAAAGCCACAGCCCAGATTAGCACATGTTATTTGCACTCACATTCCGTTGCCTAGAGTTCAAATACATTGCCAAAATTAAGTGCAAGGGAAGCTAGAAAAAATAGTCTATCTGTGGGTACAGGAAGACAAAGATACATTTTGTGGTCAGCCAGCAGTCCTTGCCATCATGTGTCCCTTAGCCACCAAATGTTCACCTATATTCTTCCCAGCTTTAGAGCATACTCTCTCCCTAAAAAAGCTAACCTAAAATCAAATACATTGCACTCAGCTTAACGCCCAAGATTTCTGGGTTAAATTAGTCTCTTCCATTGGGTCTGGTAGTGGATCTTTATGGTTCAGCAATCTGATAAATTAAAGTAAAAATATCTACCAATATATAATATGAACAAAAAACAATGGCATAATAGCAATAAAATCTTTCCAGTAGAAAAGGGAAAATATGAAAGAAACAATTATAATTGAATCCTTAACAATGATGGAATACTATTGAAGAAGTTTGGGAAAGATATTCTTCCCTATAAATAGAGAAAGGCCCTTGAAAAATAGAAATACATCATTCATTGTTATTCTTGGTTCTGATTTCACCTTCTGAGATGTTCTTTACTTGCCTATAATCTTATACCACAATAGAGTGGACCTAAGAGTGTATGCTCATTTTAGAGAATGAACCTACTTTCAAATGGTGTAAATTTGGGATCCAAAGAGTTTTATGCAGTAAGTGTCAATTAGGCACAGGCTTTTAAAGCCAAGCTTGAGGTTTCACCAGTTACGTAATTCTCTTAAAAACAGAATAGGTTTCTGAAAAATATTTGATTATTGTGAGATCTATGTGCTAATAATCATATCAAAATCTTTCCTAGTCATTGTACTTATTTCTGCTGTATTTACTTACTTTTATACCCTATTTTCTCTCTGCTCTGTCTCTCTCTTACACACACACACACACACACACACACACACACACACACAATAATGCATATCTTGAGGCTATCCAAAACACGAATCTTGGGAAGAAATGCAATTGCATTTGGCTTTCTAACCCTAAAGGCCTTGAATTTATGAACAAACTCTTTCAAACATTGCTTGCTTGCAATATGTCCAGTTTTTGCCTAAGCTCATCGCTATTTTACAGTACCTTATTATAATTCTCAAGGACCACTGATATATTTTATATTCTGGCTCTATGTAAACGCTTCCTCTAGAACTGCAAATTTAGGAGGCATATAGCTTTCCAAGTTATCAAAGATGACAGTTTTTGATAATATTTTCTCTGACATAACATAGGTAGGTATACTCATATACAGCTTTCCAACCTGCAATATCTGTGCAATATTTGCTACAAGCTGCCTGATTGCTAAGACATTGAAGCATATTTTGAGTTATATAGCACAGTATTTTTTGTAAAATTTTTTATATTATTAATAGCTAGGACAGACTAAACTTTTACAATAAATAATCTACATACCAATTCGAGTTAGGATAACAGGGGCTAGATTTATATTCTCATGTAAAACAAGTAATAGAAAAAGAAAAAATATGAAACATTGGTACTGAGAACATTGTTCACTGGGCAAAAACGTAAAACAGGGATTTATGAAAGACAGAAATTAAATAAGGTGACACCTATAAATGCCCATCTTACTTGCTGGAGAGAGCATCCAGATTATATACAGGGAGGGTTAGAGCCAGAAATCTGGAGAAGTCAAGATGGTGTTGTTCACAAGGTAGAATAATGGAGAGAAGAATGTTACATAGCAAAGGAACTGAAATGTACAGAGCCCCTCTCAAATATTCAGTTGAGTACTAATGGATCAACACATACATGAAGAAGCTATTTGAGGCTGAGGGAAAATTACCAAAAAGATTGTAGGAAATAGTACTCATAGATTACACAGGATCAGGGCAAAGTGGAAATTTTTATAGTTCAGGAGGAATCTGTATCTAATACTGTAATAGCATTAAAAACTAGTATCAGAGTATTAAGAAGGATTTTCCCTAACCAGGGGGTAAAATTTAGCCCTAGAACTAATTTTCTTCTCATATGACCTAGCAAAACTTACTTAAAAGAATAAAATTAAATTAAAGTAACAGTATCACATAGCAAAACTCAAAATATTTTTAAGGATTAGCTATATGCCTCCTAAAAATAACATCTAGCATCTTAAAAGAATTATCAGGTATAAAAAGAAGCAAAACCATACAACTCATAACGAGGAGAAAAATAAATAATTAAAAATGACTCAGAAATGATGTGATAAAATTGATAGTCAATAGCATTAAAAGTTATTATTAGCGTAGCCTATTAGTTCAAAAAGCTAAAGACAAAATAGAGCAAGTTATATACAGACATGAAATATAAAAAATAAACAAATCTAACTTAGAGGTGAAAACTACAATGACTGAGATTTTTTTTTCAATACTCGGTAGGTTTAATAGCTGATTAGACAATGCAGAAAAAAGGATTAGTGAACTTGAACACATAGGAAAAGAAACTATCCAAAAGGAAACTCAGTGGGGGAGGTACATCAAACAAACAAACAAACCACAATAAAAAGAGGCCATCAGTGAGCCAATTCAAGTGGTTAATTACATATGCAATTGGAATTATGGAAGGAGAGAAGAGACAGATGGAATGAAAAAACATATTTTAAAAATGATGGCTAACAATTTTTAAATTTGATGAAAAGTATAAACCCAGTTTCCAAATGGCTTGTAACAAAAGAAACATAAGGGAAACTACACCAAGGCACAGCATAACCAAATGCTTCAAGCCAATGGTAAAGAGAAAATCTTAGGAGCAATTACAGAAAACAGTCAAGTTCTATACCAAGTGAAAATTACAAACGTGCTTGCTGTCTTCTCATCAGGAAAAATGAGTGCTGGAAGACAGTGGAACATCGTTAGAGTACTGTGAACCAAACTGTCAACCTAGAATATGTTTATACAGCAAAAAGTGTATTCCAAAAGGACAATAAAATGAAGGTTTCCAGACACCCAAACATTGTGTATGCAAAAATTCAACTTTTATGATTAACGGAAGTGTTTCTTCAAAAACTTGATATTAGGCTTTTTTAATTTACTGATTTAGTAGGTCTAATGATGACCGTAATATACATTTATCTGAGTACAAACATAATTTTGTTTATTGACTGTAGGTGTTTCTTTTTCTATTGCTCATTCATATTTTTGCACGTTTTTATTATTGCTTAACTAATTTGTAAGCAATACGACATAATGATTTGTATTTTATAAAACTAGCTTTTTCCGTTATAGATGTGGCTATAGTCCCTCTGTTTTCTGGTGTCTATTGAGTAACAATAGTTTTTAATTTTAATGTAGAAATATCTGCTGATAATTTTCTTTATGTTGGATTCTTGATTATATAATATTCTATCCTAAGAGCATAAAATTATCTTTTATGATTTCTTTCTAAACATGTTAAACTACAGACATCCTTTGCTTTGCATGGTTCTGATATGCACAAATTTCAGTTATCATGGTTCAGTTCAATAATACTGTCTCCCGAACAACATGGTTCAAATTTCAGTTACCATGGTATATTAACTGTGAATAACTGCAAGAAGTACACACTTAACTCTAATTTTTAGTCCACAAATTGCTACACAAATAAAAGATGCATACCAGGATCAGTGAGAAATCATGCCACCTATTTCAGTCTGTTGATGACTGGTCATCGTGTATCCATTATTCAGTGAAGGCATGGACAGTAACATATGTACATGTCTTGTCTCCCAATGACAAACCTATATGATATTTTACAAGAATGAACAACCAAAAGAGGGAATTGACCAACAATGATGCAAATGCAATAAAGGAAAGCCATGACATTAGAAGTGAAATTCAAATTGAACAGAAATGGAGCTGTAGATAAAATTGCTGACGTGGGAATGTTGACATGCCATTGGAGAGACTGCTGATAAGCAGACAGGAACTTAGGGAGAGCCAACTTATCAACATAAATGAGGAAATCTGTGGATGTCCCAAAGGAAATGACACTAGCAAAAAACTCACATTAAAATAATCTTTGGAGATAGTTCACAACTTTTAAAGCACAAAGAATATTTTGTGTTGTAAGCTAATCCAAGCTTTGGCAATTCACCAAAGCATAGGAAAGATGTATGCTCTGTATATGCCCATCATTGGATACACTCAATGAGAAGGACATTGCTCAACTCACGATTTTTTTTTTTTACAAAGAAATAAAACACCATAACCCTCAATGTTCCTAATGTTTTACATTACACTGTACTAAATACATTATAGTTTTGTGTATTTTTCTTCTATATGTATTTATAAGCAACGGTAAGAGAACTTTACTGTTTTGGAAAGAAAATTAAAGGTCATGGAACAATCTTAGTAGTTTTCATTGATCATGAGCATCATTTGGCAGTTTCAGTTTCTCCGTTATTTTTACGATCCTGCACTCCCAACAAGTAAGGGCTGCTGCCACTGCTTTTCCCCTTTAATTCCCTATTCCACCTACTATTACTTTTTTGAAATGGTATGAGGTAGGAAATTATTGCATAGAGGTTTATTTTCTTTTTCTAAAAATAAGAATATCCAAGTGTCACAGACCACAAATTGACAGCTCCTCTCTTTCCTTATTGATTAGAAATGCCACCTGTTCCATATATCTCTGTTGCATACATAAGCAAGCCTTGTGATACACTAATGGTCAGTTCTATCCCTGCCCACTAGCATAATAGTCTGATTCAAATCTGTACACTAACTATTGGTATTTCAAAGGGTAAGTCCCTCTATTTTATCATCTTGGTTCTTTTGATCCTTTGAGCTGCCTTAAACATTTATTAACAGGCTACTAAATTCTTTTAGATTTGTATTGTATATACTGAGACTATTTTATAACATCTATACATATTTAAATCTTATATTCCAGGTGAATTGAAACATTTATCTTAACATGGTAATCTGTTTATCTATAACAATAATTTTTTTTTCTGATGTCTGTTTTGTCTGATATTGCTTTACCTTTTCCAGGTTTCTTTGAGTTGTGTTTTCCTGGTATGCTTTTTTCTACTTCAAACTTATCATACGTTTATACTTTAAACATGCTTTTGAAATACCATATAACTAGGTTTTATGTTACCATCTTTTTTACTCCAACATGATAATCTCTATTCTTTTAACTATCAATTTAAATAATTTACTTTCATGTAGCTATTGATATGTTTGGACTTGCTTTGCTATCTTATTTTTGATGTTGTCTTTGTCTTGTATTTTCTATACGTACTTTTCTTGTTTCCTTTCTAGGATTGGTTTAATCTTTTCTCCTATTTCCTGTTTTGTACTGATTTGGAAGCTGAAGCTGTTGTACCTACTCTTGAATTACTTCCCTTGAAATATCACAATGTATATTAATCAATCTCTTACCCTACCTTCCATAAACTCCAATTATATCCTCCGCGTATCGAGCAAACGTTACCTAGCGTGTTTTATTTCTGTTGTTTTGTTGTGGTATTCTATACACACACACACACACACACACACACACACACACACACGTACATACTCGTGTATACGTACATACATTTATATATATGGATCATAAAATTGACCATTTTAACCATTTTAAGTGTATATTCACACTGCTAAGTATTCCTCTCTCCCGCAAGCTCTTGGAAACTGCCATTCTACTTCTGTCTCCATGACTTGACTACTTGAGGGTTCATGTAGGTGGAATTATATAGTATTTGTTCTTTTGTGACAATATTTAGCATATTGTCTACAAGATTTATTCCTGATTTATAATTTGTCCAAATTTCTCTCATTTTAATGGAGAATAATATCTTATTGAATGTATATGCTAATTTTGTGGATCCAGTCACCTCTGGGTGGACACTTGGGTTGCGTCCATCTTTTGGCTGTTGTAATTAATGTTACTAGGAACACAGGTCTCTGTTTTCAATACTTGCAGACATATACCCAGACTGGAAATTCTGGATCACATAATACTTCTATTTTTAATTTTATGAGGACCATCTATACTGTTTTACATATCAGTCTCGCCATTTTACACACCTACCAACAATTTCCCAGAAAAGAAACATATGTATGGATGAGTTGCTATGGAAAATATGACAGATATTTCAAAAGTACAAATAAAGTCTAGGGAAATATAGAACAATGTTTTCCAAGTGTGGCTCTTGTGACATCTGAAATATTACTTTAAATGTATTTTCCTTCCATACCTCAGATAGAAAATGAATTTTTGGGTTAGGATCTGGTAATGTGCATTTTATGTATGTCTACATTTGAGAACTACTCATCAAAGAAATATATTATTTTAAGTCTTTAGCATAAAAGCAGGTTTTATAGAATTGAGCTTATCCATAGTCTGAGTATCCAATGGAGGGAGAACAATGAAATATTTAAGAGAAAGAGTTTTCTATACATGAAGAAACGGATGGTGCCTTAAATATAAGTGGTAGAGAATTCCTTGAAGTTCAAGATGCTTACTTAACTTTCTTTCCTTTAATTTACTATAATAAACTTTTTAGAGAAAAGATATGACTGCAATAGGTTATTAAACTATGAGCTGCTTAAAGCATATCTGGAATGATGGTTTGAAGAATGCTGCACATACTGGTTAATAACAAAAAAATTTTTTTGGCACAGTGGTTATTTATTTGAATTAATTAATAAGATTGCTTTAAGGAAAAGAAAGTTGTAGTAAATATAGAGTGAACAAATTCTGAAATTTTCACCATTATTTAATGCCATTTTTAAATAAAGAATGTAAATACCATTATTTTTTTATTATATTACCTTCTCATGCCCAGTCTTTGACTCATATTTATATTTTCTAAGTGCCAAGCACTTTATAAGGTGTTCTACATTGTTTCACAAACCTCTAAAGAATGAACTAAAGTCCTATAAAAATGTATATATTTTATTAAAGAGCAAATAACTGGAAGTAAAAGAAAAACACCTACCATACTGGTGAAAACATGTCAATTAATTTTGGAATCATTTAAATAAAACAGATGTGAATTTAGTTTACTTAGGTTTTGGAATATACAACATATGCTGATTTTGAAATCTAAACACTGTAGGAGCAGCTGCAAAGTGATGGAAGTGATCACATGTTAGGCTTAATCAGAATAGCTCTGGAGACAGTAATGGAGTTGATATGCTGAAAGAAACAGCTGGCTTTGTTTTGTGTTATAATTCCCAGAAATCTAAATGAAATCCAGCTGCTAATAATTTGGATTAATTTTGTATCAAACTACAGTTTTATTTTTTCTGTTAGAGTTGAACATAAAGTTTCCAAGGATTTTCTTGTTTTATTTTTAATATATTAAAGACAGATTCTTTTCACTGAATTTTATTTTATATATGAAATTATACAGAAACTGATTTAGGAGAGGTGAAACTGTGCTAGCTATAGCATTTCAGTTGCATAGTGGTAAATTCTGACCTTGTCAGGGAGAGACAGCTGAATTATGATTCCGCTCCTGTGAAAAATGATATGTCTCCAATATTAGATTAATTTCCTGTAAACTTTACTATTCAGCGTTACCAAACCTTGTAAATGTCATCTTTATCCATCATCTGGAGGTATTTTGATGCTGCTTGTATAGTAATTTTGATTTCATTTTCAGTTTTTCTAAAAAGACAGTTATTTCCCTATCAAATCACATTCTATATTTTTATTACAAATTTCATCCAAAAATCTATAATATCTCTTTGAAAATTAATAAGACTTGATTTGTTTCCATGTAAATTAGGTGATAGAAGGATGGATAAAGTGGAGTCAGAGAATACATATTATACTTAAATTCATGTATTTTTATACAATATAGAAACCAACTTTTACCAACTTATGGTTAAATTCATTACATTAATGTGTTGTTTTTGCAGAATTTGTAACTGCTGAACATCCAAGTTCATGATGACTTCATTAAAGTGTAAAGAACACCACATAGGATCAAGAGACCCGGTATTCTAGTCCTGGATCAACTAAGTCACTGTATTACCATGAATAAGATACCTAGTTTCAACAGACTTCTCTTTATTGCTTTACCAAAAAATGTAATTAAAGTATCCATTTCAGAAGTCACTTCTAGTTTAAGTGTTTCATAATGTTATAAGTGTTTTTACATTCAGTGCACAAAAAAAGTTTATGTTGTTATATGTAAATTTTATGCATAAACATGTAAATTTAAAATAAATACATCAATTCAATATTCATGTATTGAATATTAAATATTACAGAGGATAATAATCATTCTAAATGTGAAAAATTTGCAAAAATGGTCATAAGACTTTGCACCTTTATATCAGATGCGGCAGTGACACTGTGCCAGTTCTGAAGACGGGCCTCCAGAAGACTTCCAGCTTTCACCTCTTGCTCTCTTTGAACCTTGAACCACCAAATCAAAGTTAACAAGTCAACTGTCAACACACCATGACTAGTCTGTTAAATTTTAAGATAGTTGGCCAAGCCTGAAAGTAACCTGTTGGTGCATGCGTGAGCCTAGGTGAGAAGCAGACAAACCATTCAGGTGAGCCCCGACTCAGTTTTCAACTCACAGAATTGTGAGTTAGATGGATGTTGCTTGTTTTAAAACACAAAGCTTTGGGCAGTTCACTGTTCGGCAGTAAATGACTAATATAGTAATAAATATTCATTGAGCTTCTACTATGTGTCAGGCATTGGTTCAGGGATAGAATACTGGTTACCTCATTATTATCCTCCCTGCAATCTCTGAAACAGGAATTACGTTTACCTTCAGTTTATAGAGAGGACCATTCAGAGTTTACTGAACTTGCCTAGGGTTACAGAGCTAGTAAGCCGGCCCTTTTGACATCAAGAGCTAAAAATCATAGCCATTGTTTATCTACTGTTAAACGAAACATAGTACGTGTTTTCTTATGTCTTACACAAGAAAATCTATAATGACAGAGTTGCTTACATATGAGTATGTAGCACTTTTTCTAGGATGAGTTCATGAAATTAATTGTCTGATCTCGTATGTGTATACCTGGATATACATGCATTTATATTACTACCTACTTGGCCGATGAATCAACCCACGTTTTCTAATTTAAAATATTGTCAAATTTACTTCAGTATTCTTGCCTAGAACTTGAATATTTTGTCCCCAGAATTCACTTTCTTGAATTCTTTTTTACATGAGCTCTTAAAACAACGTGTTGGCTACAGCTGCCAGAACTCTGAAGTCATCTTGTTGGTCATTATCTCCCCCAGTAAAGAAGGGAATTCATTTCTCATCTTTCAAGTTGTATATCAAACTATAATTTAATAATAGTAATAATATCTCACTAATCAGTGCATTCAAATGAAATCATTTGAAAAATATATTAACTAAGGATGAATTACTCTTTTGAGGTCTGGCCTCAAATCACTTTTTTTGATGTAAAAATATATTTTAAATAATTAAAAATGGATTTACCAATCATCTCTGTAAATCTTTTTGAATGTTAGAGACTTCCTGTGTGTACATATGTATGTGTATATATATATATATACACATACATATATATATATATATATATAAAAATATGTCTTTCTATTCACACCTATATTTATATACGAGGCTATCTGAAAAGTGTTCAGCCATGTAATATGAAAAATAGAGACATTTATGGCTGGATTTTTCTGGACAGCCCTTGTATTATATGCACATATATCTTTTAATTTTAAATCTCCACTACTAATAAAATAAAATTTCAAGGACAAGTACTATATGTTTAATGAGTTTATAAAATTTTTTGAAATAAAAAAACATCTTGTAATTATATTGGTAATATTTTTCTTAAAATAGTTTGAGAAAGTTGATTTCTTACTAAAAATTGGCCAAATCCCAATGAAGTCAATTAAAAAGAATGCTGCATTATTTTGGTTATTAAATGGTAAATAGATTATATCATTTGTTTGTTTCATTAATTATCTTAGTTATTATGCAACATTGTATGATTTAAAACCATTTAAATAGACAAAAGCATATAATGAATCCACTGAAAATTGTTTAAAATATAATACATTTTTAGTCATATGGACAAGCAATGAAAGCAGCAAACAAAAAATGCTTTGGTACAGTGTAAGTGTAATCAAACTGACCAAATGGTTTTATCAAGGAGAGATTTAGTTATTCAGAACTATTTACATTGAATAATTAAATATATTATATTGCACTGAATTAGTTGTTCAATATTCAAACTCTTCATGTTTCATTTGCATTATATTGAAATTCAAAAAACATGTTTGAACACTTGACCAAGAATTATCCTTTGACACAGCAAACAGATTGTTGAACAAAAACAATCTTAGACAAAAGAAAAATATTGGCTGATATAAACCTAAGGATTGGGAGTTACTTAAAATGAAATTCAGAGATTGTGATTTTGCCAAAAATTCTCCTGGTAAAATAATTAAATTTTTCTTTAACTAACTGAACAGACGGTCTTCTAGACAAAGTAAAATTCACCAGAAAATTTATAACACATCATTCCTTTACAAACTCCGTGCTAATGGTTGGCTTTGGGAAAGCCATTTGATAGCAAAATATCTCAGATCTGAATGAAATAAAGATTACGTCTACTATTTTTTTTTTTTGCAAAAATCCACGGGGAGGTCTCTAAATGTTGACATTAAAATTAGCATATGAGAATTTATTCCAGAACAACATTCTAATTCCCTTTCCATCTCCTCTTCTACAAAAAATGAATTTCAGCCAAAGGGATGATGAGGTCAACCCACCTTTCCACTGACAGTGGCAAACTTACTTTGATTCAGGAAATATCAAATTAAAAGGGTGGAAGGCAGTACTTCCAATCTTCACCTGGCTGCAGAATGACTGTGCACTAATTGAAGACAGGGTGTTGCAGCAGATGATGCTTAATGAGGGCCTCTCATCCCCCAGGGCTTCTCTCCAGAGATTTTCACGTATTTGTCCAGCCAGGACAGAATACTATTGACATCTGACTACAACTTTATAATTGACTCGAAAAGAAACTACCCAGAAAAGCTCTTCCTGATCCCCTAACTCATAAAATGCTTGCTTTAAATTACTAAGATTTGGAATCATTTTTATGCAGAAAATGTCTTTCCATATTTAAGACATATTTCATTCTGGCACCCTTCCCATGGAAATCAGAGAGATCATGAGCTTTTAATTATATAATATACCACCCACCTATGTGTGGATAATTATGCTGGTTATAAACACTTTATTTTAATGATCACTGTGTATACTTATTATCTCTGTATAAAAACTTAATATTTGAATGCAGTAATATTTAGTCTGAGCTCTTTCTAAAGTTTCATATTTTAATACACATTGATATTCTCAAGTACAATTTGTTATATGATCCCCAAGGTTCTGAAAAAGCCAATCAATCATTGCCAAATTGGAGGAGGGTGGTCAGAGGAACACCTAGGCAAGTTGTAGATTAGAGCATGATGTCAATCAGATCAAAATTTATGAATCTGTGGTATTTATAAAGTAGAGCTAAATGCCGAGATAATAATGTGGCATACAGAATAAAAAGAATGTAAACTTGAAAATGTTAAAATCTTATCTATATGAACAAAAGTTTCCCAAGTATGACACATTAAGAAATAGTGGAAAGAGAGCTGATTTTGAGGGGTGAACACACAATGCAACACGTAGACGATACACTGTCAAACTGTACACCTGGAACCTATGTAACTCTTGTTAACCAATGTCACCCCAATAGGTCTAACAATAAAAAGAATAACCAATATGAAGCTACCTGGCCCCCTATCAGCCTGACATATTAAAAAAAGAAGAAAAAGAAAAAAATTAAAGAGAAAAAGGTCTAGTTTCAGTTTTGACACAAACTCAGTCCTTTGGCTTAATAAATTACCTTCCTCAGTGTATTTTTGATTTCAATTAACACAAAACTCAAATAAACCTCACTTAAACAAAAGAAAATTTAATAATATAAACTATCTTACTCCAGGTAAGGTTTGATCTAGTGATTCAATGATATGGTTATGAAGTAATTACACTCTATTTTAGCCTGTCTTCCCTAATCCATGTTCATGCTCCAGTAGGGAGAATTCTAAGATGGCCCCCAAGATTTCTGACCCAGGGTGATTTCTGTATAATACCTTTCCCCAAAGTGTGGGCAGGACTAAGGAAAATGTTGGGGTATAACTCTTGTTATTAAGTTAGCTATGAGTTGATGTCGAAGATCAAAAGGGAGATTATTCTGGATGGGCCTGATATATTCATCAGGGTTTTCCAGAGAAAGAGAGCCAACAGGATATATGTGTGTGCATGCGCATGTGTGTGTGCATGTGCCTATGTGTGTGTGAGTGCGTGCACGCATGTGTGTGTGTGTGTGTGTGTGTGTGTGTGTGTTTATATGGAAAGGGTGAGAGAGAGAGAGAGAGCGCACTTGACTGAGAGAGAGATTTTTAGGAATTGGCTCATATGATTATGGAGGCAAGCCCAAAATCTACAGGGTTGGTCAGCAAGCTGGTGACTCAAAAAAGAGGTGATTCTGTAGTTCAAGTCTGAAGGCCATCAGCCAGAAGAATTGTCTCTTGCTCAGGGGAGGACAGCCTTGCATTCTATTTGAGCCTTTAACTGATTGCATAGTGCCCTCTCACATTATGGAGGGTTATCTGCTTTACACGAAGTCCACCAATTTTAATAATAATCTTACCCCAAAACACACAGAAACATCTGGAATAATGTTTGACCACATATCTGGGCACTGTGGCTCAGCCAAATTGATACATGAAATTAACACTGACCAAATCAGATGAGTCCTTAAAAAAATAATAAAATAACAGAGATATTTGCTGTCTGATGTCTCAAAGAAGAAAGCTGCCATGAATTCTACAACTGCAAGAACTGAATTCTGCTAAAATCCTGCAAAAGGCCCTGAATCCCTAGTATGGTGTTAACAGCCTGGGATGAAAATTTGATTGCACCTCTGAAAGATTTGAGTAGAGGAGGCAGCTGACCTGTGCGTGAACTCCTGACCCACAGAAACCATGAGAAAATAAATTGGTTCCAAAAAACACTTTTGACATGCTGTTAGCAGCTACACAGTGAATGTGCACTAAACCGGATCTCAGGTTTTATCAATTTTTAAATACTGGGGTAGATTGCAAAACGTATCCTTAAGTCCTCTGTAACTACTTTTTAAAATTCTGTGATTTAATGTTCCAAAAGAAACAGAAGAAATGATCAATTATTTTGGTTTCATTTACATTAAGGCAACTTATATATAATCATTATTTACTTCTATCTCAATTAGCATATTAGTTTACAAATAATCTATACTGAAATTAAAGCTATCAAGCTGGCATGTTTTTAGATTCTCTCCTCTTCTAATCTCATAGGGTTAAATAGATCATATTCTTTACATAAAGAATATTCATGCATATCCATATTCTGATCAAATTGTGCATTATTGTACACGCCATTATAAAATATATTTGTCTTCTATTTTAAACAGGTCAATTTTGGCTTTTAGTGTCAGACCTCAAGCTCAAAACAACTCTTACAGGCTCATGTCAGTAAGGTCCATAATATTCTGAAATGTGTCCTCCAAACTCTCTAAATACCTAAAACAATTTCAAAGCTAGCTTCAAAGTTTCAAAAAATAAGCTCCCATACTCTATTACTGCTGTCAATCTCAACTGAGGTCAAATAGGAAAAACACTGGATTAACTTTATTAAAAATCTTCAATTTATTTAAGTATAAGCAAATTAATAGTTCATATGACAGGATCTGGAGCCTGTTTATATGTGGTCAAATCTTAACTTTACAACTGCCAGCTGTATAACCTTAGACAATTCATTAACTTCTTTCTGTATTCATATTCTCATGTGTAAAAGGAGGATAATAGTATTATATCCTTTACTATGAAAATTATATAAATTAACAAATATAAAATAGGACAAGTCTGAAGCATACTGATAACACAATTATTATCTGTTAATAATATTTTATTTATACAAAGAATAAGTGGTTATTTATATAAACAGTCAGATGCTAAAATTTGTGACAAAGAAGCAACTTCTTGAACATTACATCCAAACTCTGGGATATGTGAAAAAATCACATTATTTTCATTAAATTGTATGAAAACTGACACTGACCTCTCCAAGCTGCTGGAATGCCTGGAAGTGAAATGGCTGCCTTTTTGTGGTCATACTTCTTCCTTGTTCATACTGGGCAAGAATCTGAGATCATCATGCTATTGCCCAAAACTTGGGAAAGAGCCTTCTGTGTTCAGGTTGACACTGTAACTGATCACATTGTTGAGGTTCATGTGACTCTTCAAAATCAAACTTAAGCTAGGGAAATTTTAAGTTTTGGAAATTCAGTAAACCTACCTAACCATCTCCCCAGGTGCACCCTGGGTCCATCTCCCTGGCGTTTCTTTCATTGGGGAAGATGACTGCCAGGGGAGGAGCTTGGATGCCTGTTACTCTCCCATGAGCTCAGACCCCCATTTAGTGTCCTAATCATAGGGAACCTCTTCCATCCAAGTGGAGCTTCACAGCTGTGGGACCGGTGCAGTCACACTGAGCCCCTCACTCAGAGGTTCTTTGGTTGCTGTCTTAACACTCTCAATAATTTTATTTTTGAATTTGTATTTGGTAAGTGCTGTCTGATGGGAGAATCCAACATACACTGAGAGCTTGAAGCAGGGACTCAAGTGTGGTCTTGCCTTGGGGCATCATTGCCTCCCCTGAGCAAGTTCTAGGCAGGCAGCTCCCCAGCCTCCACCCAGTGACCACCCTCCACTCCCTATGGGAAGGGTCAGGCTTGGGTTTATGCCCATGAGCCTACTCACAGGGTAGGGTGCCAGGCTGTGAGAGTCCCACTCCAACATGAGTATTCCTGTGTGGAGAAATTCCTGTGACATTAAGAGCAAACTTTAAAACACTAGGCAAAGACCACAAAAGAAAAGAAAGAAGCATTTCTGTTGTGCTTTGAACAAGAGGCCCTGCACTTCTATTTAGCACTGGGCTTCACAAATTATATAGCAGACCTGGCCCCCATCCCTTGCATGACTTCTTTCTCTTCCTGCTCTTTCCAGCCCGATTTTTCTAACATGGCTCCAGATATCATTCTGCAAAAATGGCTGTTGTCTTCAAACTTTGTAATCTCACAAAGAGCCAAAGAAGCACAAAATATCTAGACAATATTCCTGGGTCATAAAATGAAAAATAATTATTT
The DNA here is from genome assembly GCA_004026885.1 of Lyroderma lyra. Classification (NCBI taxonomy): domain Eukaryota; kingdom Metazoa; phylum Chordata; class Mammalia; order Chiroptera; family Megadermatidae; genus Lyroderma; species Lyroderma lyra. The sequence goes on along the minus strand of PVJL010005424.1, from coordinate 54,408 downwards.
AAATTGAATAAACTATTTAACCACAATAAGTGGTTTGGTTTAATGCCTTTTGACTTTCATAAGCATTTTACTTCATTTGATGCCTCCCAGCTAAGTAATAGAGTAGATGTCATTTTACAAGTTCTTATACATTAAAGTGTTCACTATAAGATGGAAGTGTTTTTGTATTGCATTCTAGCTGATTGACAGGTCCATATGCAACAGTGCTCAGAATAACCATACACAGGTATTGGTAAGGGCCAATACAATGACTGATAGGAGGAAACACAGCAGCAATCAGTGCTTTCTAAATAGGATTCAAATCCTCTTCATAAGATCTCATGAACATAAATCTTACAGATGCTTCAAGAAGGGAGGGGTTCATTTGAATAAAGCAATATTGAAGAAGACGTGGGTAAAAGAATTTTACCTTTATTGAAAAAGAATTGCTGAGTTTGAAACGATCAAGTCTTCCTTATTTGCCTGGTTTTATTGTTTTTGTTTTTTGTTTTTTTCCTATTGTAGCACTGAAAGTCCTCTGTCCTAGGACACTATCTGGTCTCAGGCAAAGCAGGATTACCTCGTGTGTTCTGGTCACTACGCTAGGCCCATATATAGTTATGTTAGAATAATATCTGTTAATAAAATAGGGATAAAGATCCAGCTACAAAGAAGGAAGCTTTAGAAGAATGCAAATCTATCTGTAGCAGGGAAAACGACTCAGAAAGTGAACAAGTAGAAATGTTAGATCAGGAAATGCTAATGAAAGCAGATCCCGATGATCCTGATGAAGGAGTTAATTCAGAAATACATAACAATGAATTAATTAACTGTTCATTGTATGAGGAGACACTGAGGGACAGTAATATTCTACAAAATTACACAGAAGCATATTAACAAGTACTGAATAACTGATGATTTTTTAAGAACACTGCTATACCAAACCATTATAGAACCTTTGAGATGATGTAATACTTGGACAAAATGAAAGTGCAGTGCCAAACTAGTTTGCTTTTCTTTAATTGCAGAATTATTTTTAGCATAGGATCTGGAAAGCAGTGTCAGTTTTACATTCACCTCTTTAGTTATAGCTGCAGGTAGATAACACGATTTTCATCAAGCAGCATCTTTGAATAAAACAACCAATGTGTTTTATGGTTCATTAACCATGCTAATGTGTATATATTTTGCCAGTCAATTTGAATAACAGATTAAAGCTCATTGTGCATTTTCAGCAGGGTTTACTGACATAGGTTGTTTTGAAATAATCTGATCAGGAAATAAAAGCAAGTTTTGATTATAGTATCCAACCCTGCCATAAATACATCACTTCAGTCTCTGCACCTTTGTGCAGCAGATTTTTCTTAGAACTTTTCTCAGGTATTCTCCTGGTTACAGCAGTTTTTTTTTTCTTAATTTCTGAATTTCCATACTGATCAAGATGATTTATCACAATGTTATGACAATTACCAATAAAATATATTGAAAATCTGCAAAATAATTTCTCCTTATTTTCCTAATTATTATTTGAAACACCTTTTTTTTTCTAGTATATCACTGACTACCAACCTGATTTTTGTTTTTATTTGCTCTATTTTCATTTAGTTCTAGCAACTAATAAAGGAAGAATGAACAGGAAAAGCAAACAAGAATTCAGAAAGTCAAATAAATCAAAGCATGAGCAAAAGTAGTGCTTGGAAAACTTTTTCCAAGCACTACTTAAAGGAACTTTTAGGAAAAGGCTAACAAACAAGTGTGAATACTTCTTTCAATTTTACCTATCTATATTCATCCAGAAGCAGTTTTTGAAATCCAAGCATCAGGCAGAAAGTGGAAGATAACTGTATTCTAAAAAGAAGTCAATTTATCCAGAGAAATGTAGACTAATAGCAGAATTATCTTGATTAGAAGGAAAAACACAATTCAACTTTCTCCTATCCACTTGAACACAGGGCTTATGTCATTATTTGTTTAAACTTTCCAAGAAATTTCCAATTCCTATCTCAACTGTCATTGAATTTCATCCACACTTGGTTGTTTTAAATTTTATTTTTATTGTTAGACGTATTGTGGTGACATCTGTTAGCAAGGATTACATAGGTTTCAGGCATACAATTCCACAGTGCATTGTCAACTTGATGTGGTTTGAAAGCAATGCCAACAAGGGCATTGAGACAGCCGTGACTACAGTGTCACTGGCCCTGCTCCCTCACTTCTCAAGAGTTTGTAAGTTGTAGCTGAATAAACAACATAGCAAGGGTTGTTCAGTAGATTGGTTAACAACAAAAGGAACCAGAGAACTAAGCATATGATTCTACAAACACTGAGATAAGCATGTGTATTAGCTAAATAAAAGTCATTCTCTATACAGTTTTATCATTTTATAATATAATTATTGGGTATCACCATGCCTCAGATATGGCACATATGATAATTAAAGCAGTGTCATCTATATATTTCTATATATTTTTAAATATTTCTGTATGTTCTTGAATGTATTTCTATATGTTTTTGGACTTATTAGGAACCAATCTAGCTATCTCTTCTTCCTAAATTTAGTAGTAAATATTGCCCTCCCTCATACTCTATCATTGATAGGTTTTCATTTTAATTTATTGTAAAGAATATATTTTATAAAACTAAATGGACTTTCAATAACAGATTTTTCTATAAATCTAGGCCTGAAATAAAGAACATGCTCATAATGAGTTCAAATTTCTTGTATTTTAAACTTTGAGAATTGTTTCCTATTTCCTCCCATTCCTAACATGTGTGTATTTCCCAGAGCATCCCTTTATATATGTTTACCCCTCTATTCAGGAAAGTATTGTAATATGTGAAGATGTGCTAGCATTGTGGCTCTCCCTGTTAAGCTGAGAAAGTGAAGGCTGTTTATGTAGAGACAGAATCAAATTTAATGAGCTTTTTGTAACAATAAGGGAAGGTCATCAAACAAAGGAATACATATACCTGCAGAAAATTAACTTTGTGATAGATGATATCAATATATTAAACAGGAACATATCTGTAGCTTACGATATTAAAAGAAAAAATAATAGAGGATTACTTTGGGTCACTGAATTATGTATTGACATTATTGTAGTGGCAAACTAAGAGAAGCAAAAAAAGTTTTTCTGCCCTGGAACTTAACAGTAAACATACAAGACAATAAAATTTAGTATTATTAAGAGACATAAGTTTCCACAGAGCATTTACCATACAGCTTGTACTGGGTATTAAATGGTGTTTTCCAGAATGTGTATCATGTAACTTGTCAAGTTATGAAGAAAGTTTTAATTTTAATTAGAAATTAAGTAGCAAATCATTTAATGTAGATTTCCCTGTTCTTCAAGAAATGTCCTTTTTTTTCATACTCTTCTAAACCTTAAAGATTTAGTTTTGCCATGATTTCCTCAAACCTTTTCATCAATGGAAATATATGTGGCATAACATTTAAATAAGATATTTGTCTAGATACAGAAACTTTTACAGTTTTCTAAAATATGAATTCCATAAATAAAATGATCAAAATATCTTTGTTACAACCACAGGAAACTAAAAAGAAAACATTTTCCTATATATATGAAAAATAACTGTTGTGTAGAAGAAGAATGTGATCACCCTTATCTTGCCTTAATTCCTTTTCTACTTACTATGGAAATATTGAAAATCAAATAATAGAGCAAGTGATCATTAGTGCTATTCACCAAGTACTTTTGGTTCCCTGCCTTCCTGATACCGGGTAGGCTGACACTTTCTCATACTCAGTGAAGTTAAGAGCCATGTGACAAGTTCTGGCCAATGATTTGAGAGCCAAATACTTTCATTTGCTGGTGCAAGATGTTTATCTAAACTGTACATTATGGTAGCTGCTAGCTACATGTCATAGGTTGAATTATGTCCCATCAAAATTCAGGTGTTGAAATCTTAATGTAGTCAGAATGTGACCTTATTGACAGATCGTGTTCTTGCAGAAGTAACTAAGCTAAACTAAGGTCATTAGGGTGGGCCCTAATCCAACATAATTGGTGTCCTTATAAAAAAGGGCAAATTTGGGCACAAAGACACAGACACAAAGAGAAGACAATGAAGAGCCATAGGAGGAACATGACTATCTACAAACCAAGGAGAGAGACTTGGGACAGATCCTTCTCTCACAATCAAGCCTGCTAACACTTCGATTCAAAACTCCCAGCTGCCAGAACTGTGAGACAAATTTCTGTTTCTTAAGCCACACCGTCTGTGGTACTTTGTTTCAGAATTCCTAGCTAATTCATATATCACATACACCATGTTAACAGATTGGAAGATTCAGTACTGTTAAGACCTTAGTTCTCCCAAATTGGTTTAAAAATTTAATACAATCCAATTAGAATCACAGCACCTTTTTTTTTAGAAATTGACTAGCTGATCCTAAAATTTATACAGAAATACAAAGGAACTGGAATAGTAAAAAAAAAAAAAAAATTTTAAAAAGAATAACAAAAATTGAATTAACATCACTAAGTCTTTAATCTCAATTAAAAAAACTTTTTAAAAAACCAGTGAAAATTTGAACACTTTACCACAGCCATGTTATAGGTTGTAAATAAAAGTGCTGTACATTTAAAGTGCTCAATATCATTATCATGGCAATGCAAAGTAAAACCCAATGAGAGACCACTTCACATTTCTTAGAATGGATAAAATTAAAGACTGACCAAACTTTGTGTTGGCAACAATGTTGAGCAACTGGAACTCTAAAATATGCTAATAGAAATAAAAAAGATACCACCACTTGGAAAACAATTGGGAAGTTTCTTAAAAAGTTAAACATATACCTAACCATATTTCTCCTACCAGAGAAATGATAACGTATTTCCATAAAAAGACTTACACACAGATGTTCATTACAGATGCATTTCTAATAGCCCCAAACTGAAAACAACCCAAATATCCATTAACAGTTGAATGGATAAAAATCTCATAGTACATCAATACAATGGAATACATTTCAGCAATAAAGAGAGATGAACTATTGCTCCAAGCAGCATTTATGAACCTCAAAACAATTATGCTGAATGCAAAAAGCTTTTTAGAGAAAAAGGATTACATAATGATTCTGAGTATGCAAAATTTTTGAAAATGCAAATTAATCATGGCCTGGTCCCCTCCCCAAAGCCTCCCTTTCAAATATCATCTCATAGGAGACTAGGTTTCAATCTATGATTTTTTTGAGGGGACATAAACATTCAGTCCATAGTAGCTTCCACTGATTCTTCAAACTACTCAATATCTTTCTTTTATAATTAAGATGTATTTTGCACAGATTAAAATCACAGAACTTAAATGTGCAGTTTGGTGAATTTTGAAAATATTGTATACATCAATGTAACCACCCTCCATTAATATATAATTTAATTTTTTTCTATTGTCTTTCTGTTCTCTAATTGGTTTAGCTCTGCTTTAATTTTTATTATTTCATTAATATATAAAATACGTGCATAACTGCTAAAAAGATTCTAATGCTCCTTTCTCATCAGTGCTCCCTCCTCCGAGGAAGGCACCTTACTTTTATACCTGCAGATTAGTCTTGGTGATTTTAATTTCATATGAATACAATCATATCCTTTTGGATCTGGATTCTTTTGCTCAATCTAATATTTCTGAGATTCAGTCATGCTATTACAAGGAACAGTAATTTATACTTATTTTATTGCTGAGGAGTATTCTTTCTATAAATGTTACAATTCATTTTTTAATTCTCCTACTGATGAGCATTTTGTTTGTTTCTAGTTTGGGACTATTACAAATTAATCTACTATGAACATCCATACAGGTATCTTTTTGTAAATGTGTGCTTTCATTTCTTTTGAATGAACACCTAGGAGCAGAATTACTGGCCCAATATACTTTTATAAAATTACTTTTTGTGGAATCATCTAAAGATGGATTCTATTGCTTAGAACCATATATCCTTATTGATATAGAATAATTATTAGATCATTCCAACATTTGAGCAAGAGAGGTTATTCACAATTATTTAGGATAAAAAAATTTAAATTAGTGTAGCATTTTGAATGTTGAAAACCACTATGATTCTGTGATGGCATCAGTGCTTAAATTTCAAAATATTTTAAGTTATCACTATGAATTACTTAAATTATGGTAAACATGAATAAGAATTTTCCCTTTATTGTGACAGCACAATAGTAGTATAAAATATTGCCTTTGATTCAGTTTAGCTTCATACATTACTTTCATAAGTCAGTGTTAAAGCTAAGGTAAACATTAAAACTTAAGTTTGAGCAAAATAGTGAAATTTATTGAAAGGATATAGGAATGACTCATAAAACAAGAAATGTATACAGGACATCAGGAGAGACTTAAATAGGAAACTGGAAAGTTATCAAGAAAAAAGATGACACTTACTCCCACTCGGGTTGTGTGATCTTTTTGCATATTTAATTCTCCCAATTCTCCTCTCCTTCCAAGATCAGAGGAGATCAGCGTGTTCAGGGTGGTATGGTCTTAGATTCCTCTCCTTCCAAACACTTGTTTTTTCAGACACTACATCTGCTTCTGCACAGCTCAACATAGCTACCTTAAAATGTTTGCATTTGCATTCAAATTTATGTGACCTCATATCTCCAATCATTAAGAAAAAAATGTCTTTCATTGTACCAATTGAAAATTGAGAGAGAGAGAGAGAGAGAGAGAGAGAGATTGAGAAGAGAGAGTGTCTGATTGTTTGATGGGACTCAGAATCAAATGGTACTTCAGCTTGGCCCTTATAAAAATTGGACGTGAAGGTGCTCTATACTAGTGGTTTTCAACCACTGGTTTTTGGACCAGTTCCCATCTGCCAGAAATTTCCTGCCTGTCTATGAAATAGTTTAAATCATCCTGCAATAAATTTATTCTCCTTAAAAATACATCCTGAGAACATGAAAATATTTCACGGACCACCAGGAAATTTCTTCAGTCCGTGGAGGGGGTTGGAAATCACCACTCTTTACAGAAGCATGACAGCAGGGAAAAAAATGACTGGCTGAGGATGTGCTATAATATACATATTTGCAACTATTATTCAGTTCAGTCAAAATCCAACTCGAAGTTACCGAATTCTATTTATTCAATAAGTTAGCTCAAAATGGATGTTTTGATGACAGGCTCCCTGGAGTAACCAAATACTAGATCACATTTTGCCTTCCTGTCTTGTACTGTGCTCATTCAGTGCTAACATAGTAGACATTCAAATGCAAAAATAATTTTATGTTCCTTAGTTATTAATGTTTCCCTTTGTCTTACATTCAAGGAACGAAGAAACATGAAGATATATATGGTATGGCCACAGAGACTCATGATTCTATTTCACATTGTTAGCCTAAAAAACTTAATCAATGAATTTACATTATACTTGAAAAAGTTTTTCTAGCTTTAATTCAACACTGTTGGAGTTACTGATTGCTTTCTGATGGATATAAGAACTATGTTTATGTAAATTTCATCTTCCCTACAGAAACACTGTGGGGAATATTTATCATGCTTCACTCCTGCATTTCTAAATCACTGAGATGTAACACTGCTTTGAAAGATTCTAATCCAAAATGGTGGGAACCTTTCCCTACTGCATCCTGCTCACTCGAACCCAGCTAACTACATCTGTACTTGACAGAACTTTTCCTGGCCTTGGAGATTCTGTTTCAGAAAGAGAAGACCAAAGGGTAAGTGAGAGTTGAGTTCAATGTTAATGTGACCTCATTTGAACCTTGACCTCTGGAGAACTCTATTTACACTTAAAATTGTGTCTTCCATTGCATCCAAAATCACATGTTTTGAATGATAATTTTTCATTCTAGCCCTTTAAGACTTCTGTAGATCTCTCTCAAGGCATTCTAGGCCGTGCATAAAAATGCCATAGTACAAGGACTTGGTGACCCACTTGGACTTTGTGCATTCTCTGGTCATCCCTTGTTATTCCTTCTCCTGTCAAGACTGCTTTACTGCATGATGGTAAGAGGCCTCCAGGAAGGTACTCCTCTTCTTCAGAGTCCCAGACACAGCCACATACAGCACCCTATACCTTCCACCAAAACAGGGGACGGATGATAATTTTTTCCATAAATGAATCTTTAGCTCTCGTTTAATGGTTTCAGTAGGGCACTGTAGTTCCTAGTAAATTGACTAAAGCAAGAATTTGCCTTCTCTATTTGTAATATGATTTTCTATTTCCAATGACATGTTTAAGTGGGGAGGCAATTGAAATGCCAAAATAATACTGAATGTCAACTATAATTAAAAAATAGTCACAGTGATATAAAGTACAGCATAGGGAATATTGTCCATAATATTGTAATAACTACGTACAGTGTCAGATAGGTAATAGATTTACTGGGGTTATAATTTTGTGAGGTATATAAATGCCTAATCACTATGTTGTTTTGTGAAAAACAACACCTGAAGAAAGAAAGAAAATCTGCTAATGTTAGGAGAAATATGTAAAAAATAAAAAAGAAAGAAAGAAAAGAGCCTAAACCATTAAATTTACTCTGGTAATCAATAGGGTGACAGACACCCTTCAGCATCCCTCTATTTTTACTGTACCCCGTGGACTTTGAGACAAGCATTCACAGAGACACGTAGCTTGCTTCCTCTATAGGCACTTTGACTCATGTTCTTCCCTTCCCTTAGCCTGAAATGTCCTCCCTCACTACTACTGTAGTTGCGGAAATCCCTCTGGTTCTGTAATGCCCAGTTATCATTTACTCTTACAACATGTGACTCAGAATCACATCTTACATACAATAATGTGAACCCCTAATCATGGTTATCTCTAAGAAAAATATTGATCGTACTCTCAAATTCATAAGCTTAGCATTCCCACAGCAGTTCTTTGTGTAATAGGTTATTCCCTCCTCTATCATGCCTTTTAATATGAATATTTTGTCTTCTCACTATATTTTATAGTTGGAATCATAATGATAACTACTATCTATTGTGTGTTTTTTATATGCCAGGTACTGTGCTAAGTTCTTAGAATATTATAACATTTACAACCAAGTGAGCTCACATTTCCACTTATAAATAAGGATCAGACACCTAGAAGATTGAATTAATTGCCATATTTTCAATCCTGGAACTCACAACTAACACTGTAACTTCAAATCTGTGTTCTTCATCACCTCAGTATATATCAAATGTCACATTACTCAGTGAAAGTGTTACATACCACGCAAGTTTCTCATAATCATTTCTTAAACAGAATTGCTCGTTCTAAGAAAATTATCTATCAACAAAAACTGTCTCATCAATAAAGCCAAGTTTTGATAACATAGAATAAAAAAATTAAAAATAATAACAAAAAAGTATTCCTGCCATGCTCTAATAAACCTAAGGTAAAGAAAAATATCTAAAACTTTCTAGGAAAAAAAACCTCCAGCAACAGAAGTACTAAAAATCTCCTTTATCCTTATTTTCTTTGGTTTTGTTGTTGGTATGCTCCTACAGTTTCTATACTTCAAATTTACTGTGTGTTTCTGGCAATTCACAAATAGGACAGACATGCAGTAAAAACAACTGTTATAAAAATGTATCTCCAAAAATCACACAAAAAAGTTATTTTGTTGCAACTCAGTGTCCACAACAGATGACAATTTAGATATGAGAGGACACCAAGAATAAAGGTCTTATTTAATTCAATAACATATTTATCAAGTGCCTACTATATGACAGTCACTTTCTTATTCTGCCGTAATGATTGTAGGGGGAAAAGATCAGAGTTGATGGGTACGCCATTGCTTGGAAGCAATGAAAACGGTGAAGCATAGTAACTAGCCTGATTTAAAAAGAGAGCGAGAACATACTGCTCTGTATTATAAAATCTTTTGTCAGAGACACATACAATGTAAAATGGTTCTTCCTCTGTACAAAGATGAGAATATGGTGAATATGGCAGTCAACCAAAGCACAGTAGGGGACCATGGAGCCCAGAGTTTAAGATGCTCTTACTTCTCGGTGTAAGAGGACATCCTCTGGGTTTTTCTCTTCCCAAAGCACTGACTTCTCCAGAGTTTATTTTAATCACTAGCTTTTGAAATAGGCTTCTCAAAGTTTTTTTTTCCTCTTAAATATTTTGATGTATACAACACAAGAGTACTTTTAAATAATCACGTCTTAAAAATGGGATTTCATTATAATCATTTTAATTTTCTCCTTACTGAAAAACTACTTTATAGAGTTATATTATCCAAATGAATCTTAACAATTTAGCAAGCCGATTATAACAAAGAAGAAAAATGTCTTATAAATATTAATAAGAGACTGTAAGATATTTAACCTCCCAAATTAATTACTAGTATTTTTTAAGTTTGAAGAAATGAAATAAATATTATTTTAATAAAATATTTTTATGTGATGAAACATATATCTTTTCCTCTATAAATCACAAGAAAATGGTCATAGACTTTTGCCAACTATGATAATTTCTATATGAATGTCTTTAACTTAAGCAATCTCTTTTGCATGCAGAAACAGTAGGCTATTAAGCAGAATACTAATTATTATTTCTAGCTAGAGATGTTCATACTTCTTTTTACTTTACAAAACTGCATATTATAAAATTTGATTAAAATTCCTTGTTTTTGTTACTCTTTAATTATGTCTACAATTTAATATCTGGGAAAAGCATATTTCAATATAAATATATCTTTGGCAAATTCTACCTATTTATTGCTGTCACACATTTTACCTGACAATACATAGTGGTGTGATTACAGCTTTTTGGTTTTAATGTTGAAATGTAAACTCTTTTATTTATTGAACTTATCAGTACTATTTGTGGTACAGTTTTTAAGAGCTTGCTAAAAACTTTTGACAATATAATTAATTGAAATAAGAAAAAGAAAATAACTTATCAACAGCTGGTGTTTTACTGAGCCATAGAATTTACCCATTTTGTGATTAGCCACCCCAAAACACAATTTGGACTTTTTTTAAAAGAAAAGTTAATTTAGCACAAACCATACTACCTCTTTCTGAAGAGCACAAAGATTGATACAATTCTACATCACACTGTTTAGCAAATGAAAGTGTCTATTTTATATGATTACAGGAAACAAGGCTCTGCTTGTTCACCACGAGTCCAAGAATGCTTAAGTACTTTTTGAATAGGCTTGGCAAGCATGAATATCTGGGGAAAGCTTAAAGGAAACATTCAAGTGACAGAAGAGGCAAAACCTAATTTTTTCTGACAATTCAAAATCTTTGCACCAGTTGAGAATTTACAGGGAAAAATACAGAGGGTGCCAAATATAAGTACACACATTTTAAGAAAGGAAAAACTGTTCAAATTGTAATACTCAATAAATATCTATAACAAAGGATGAATACAAGTCACATTTGACCTCTGCAATTACAAGAGGTGCTCAAAGTGGTTACCATCATTGTGCAGACATTTCTGATTACAGCACATTACTGTTTGAGCAATGTTGACATCTCTTAAAGTGTGTATATATTTTTTGGGTACCCCTCATATTTATTCTTTGGGGTTCATGAGGGCTAACCTGGGTGAGAGTGATAGCAAAAATAAAGTCATGTGTCACCCAACACTTAAATAAGCCTGCTTTAATGCTATAATCCAGGAGAAAATTAGCAGACATAGTTAAGGTTTTTATATTCTCTTAAAAGATGTATATTTCAAAGTCTTTATGGCTTACTTATCAGCTCCATGTAGTGACATCCAGTTACAGGGGAGAGAAAAAAAAATCTTCCAGGCAATGTTTTACTCCATCTTCCAAAGCACTGCAAACATAAAACCCAAATAGCTTTACGTGCTTGTAGGTGTAGAATATTTCTCTCCTCTCTTGGTTGAAAAATAAAGCTGGAGGCAGCAGAGATAGTCAACAAGGAACCATCAGTGAATTTAAATTTACTTAAATTTAAATTTATCATGCTACTTAAATTCCCCAGCTTATGTTTAACAATACATAAAACAACAATTTGCAATAGTTACTGAAATTTGCATTTTTACATTCTTCCATCAAAATTGATGTATTGAGGCTAAATTTTAAATACAGTTTCAAAATCCTTCACCTTTTAAATAAGAGTCCTGAAAATTTAATTTTATCTTAGGACCTCTTCAAATAACTTGTGGAGGGGCTGACAGAATGCGCTTGTTAGACCTACTACTCTCAGTAAATACCAGTAGGGTGGTGCTTGCCCCTCTCTTCCTTGGCTTGCTGATTTCCTCAGGTGGATTCTTACAGCTATTTAAAAGTATTACACACTGAGGTAATTTTAGGCTATTATGTCTTTCCTCCAAAAGTACTTTTTGTTCAAAATAAAGAACTAAGAGCGTATTCTACTCCATGAGAGACTTTGTAAAGATTCCAATATGTTATTCATTTTCGGAGGGATAATTCTAGTCATAGGGGAATCTGACATATATTTGTATCTCCAAATACGTGTGATGTGCTACCTCTGTTTCCTGAGTGTGCCTAGTGCCTCTGCTTAGAATGGATTCCCCTCTAACATAACTACTCTCTGCTTCCTTGTTTAAAAATTGTTTTTATTATTTAATATTTCAAACATGAATAACATGTAGTGCATATTAAAAGCATAAAGAATAACAAAATGAGAACCTATGAACCTATTCCCTAGATTCAACAATTGAGTATTTACAATCACCTTGAAGCCTCTTTCTGCCCCTCCTAAATAATATCCTTTTCTCCATAAAAGGATTAATACAATTTAAATTTAGTGTTACTCATCCTCATGTTTTTCCTGTGTCTTTGTGTCTCTAAGCCCGTGTTCTGGAAGGACACGTTAGCACGTTGATAACTTCCTATGAGGCCCCAGTGCAAAGAACCGACAGAGAATTGCAATTCACAGAAAGAAAAGATTGAGACCCTTGTCTGAATTAAATTCTGCTAATAATTTTGTGTTATTTCACAGACAGAGCTTTCCTTATCCTAGCCTCATTTGATGTTACAGCCCAGCCTAATTTACTACATATGTATTTTCTCCAAAAGTATATAGAGTTAAGTTTGTAGGTGTATAAACTTTATATAAATAATAACATATATTTATTCTTCTGATTTAACGTACCATGTTTTGTGATTTAGCCATGCTGACTAATGAAGAGCTGACACCTTAATTTTCACCACTGTATATTATTTTCTTAGATTAGCAATGATCAACTTTTTGGCTTCCCTGGGCCATACTGGAAGAATTGTCTTGGACCACACATAAAATACACTAACTAGAGCTGATGAGCTAAAACAAAAGTAGCAAAAAAACATCACATAATGTTTTAAGAATTTGTGTTGAGCCGTATTCAAAGCCGTCCTGGGCCACAGGTTGCACATGCCTGCTTTAGATAATTATAATACAGAGCATTTACTCATTTTTCTAGCATGCTGCTAATTACTTGGATCATTTCTAGTTTTTTTGCTAATAATATAAAACTACAATGAATACCTTTGATAATGTATCTTCCAAACTGACTTGAGTAAGTTAAGGGGAGCCTGTTTTAATAAATTACGGTTCATTCACGTGTTTCACTGTAATTGGGAAATCTGGACATAGACAAATAATGAAGAGGGATTTAATAATTTGAATATCGTAAACAAATAGAAGTATTTCCATTATTTGCCCATCAATGCCCCTTAGTTTACACGTTTATAAATCAAATTTTGCCAATTATTCAAACTCTCCATATTACTTTTGTATTTGTAAAGTGTGTGTGGCAGGGACAGGGGGAAGGTAATAGAACAAACTTCACTGGTTTTTGAGGGTATTTAATTATTTATCATGTGCACATCTTATACAGAGTAAGCATTGGTTATTACTACTAACATTGTTGGCAGGGATATGATTCATTGCATATTCAGTATGGCACCTTCTGAATTACAGCAAAGCTATAATTTTTAAATTTCTCATTTTAAAACTCTCACTGATGAACAGTGGGAAGAGAAAGTCTGAGGTTTCAGAGTGGCATTCATACAGATGGATATGAAGATAACTAATGAAGACATGGCCTATCGCTAACTAGGTTACATACCTTAATAGTCAGCCCCATCCCCTGCACACATACAAAGGTAACCACTGTCTAATTTACATAAGCATTTAAACTAATTTTGATCACTATCTAAACACGCATCACACAACCTTTCCTGCTCCAGAGAAGAAAGTTCTAATATGATCCTTAAAGAAAATCCGCAGCATCACATACATGGAACAGTGTCTGGCATTTACTGAATGAATAAAAGAATCAAGACAGTGGGAACGTGAGTAAATAGAAAGCTTCTGTTAAGTTGTTTATCAAACTGAAAGTTTGCAGGGGAATGTCAAGCATTGTAAAAAAAAATAGCCACCATTATCTTAATTTTGATATTAATAGAAATTCCTATTTATTAATTTATAATCTCTATGCTTTTTTTTCTCCTTGCCTTTTTGCACTGAATAGGGTCTCTGATAAATATTAAATAGAAATGGCCGAGTAGGCATTTCTTCCCAATCTTAGGGAGAAGACTTCAGTGTTGTAGTATTAGGTGTATGATAGTAATGGTAGCTTCTTTTCCCTTTTTATAGATACCCTTTGTTGAATTAAAAGATGAAACAGCTCCTTTTGGTTTGACCCTAAGTTCTATGTGGAGCAGAGCCCCACACAAACCTTCATGTCATATACAGTGGAACACAACATTTTAATTGTCTTAAGCCACAGAGACTTCTGATATGTGTCACAGCAATAAAGCTAATTCTGTCATAACAAATGTATACCTTTGTTATTAAATGGTAAACCCTAGTATTTGTATAAATCTAGTGTTATCTCTTCGTTGCTTTTTCTTACTGGGGAATTGTGCAAATGAAAAAAACAGCCTTCAAGAGTCATACATAAATAACCATTTATTTTTTTTCAAACTATACATTGTTCTATGTATAACGGATACTAAAAAGTGACTTGGCTTCAGCAGGTACTGAACAAGCTTCAGTGGAGAATGTTTGTGTGTTAACAGATGCTCCATAAATTCTTCTTGATTAATAGAAACTTCGTATCGCTGGGGTTTTGCAAATGTCCTGAAGTCCATAAATACATGGATTTGTAGCAATCCTGTACCAGAAATGTATTGCCCTCATATATTTTTGTCCAGATTTAGACAGCGCCCTTAGGACTCTGCTAGAGATTTTTAAATCAATCTTTCCAAAGACGATAAAATAAACATATCACAACATGCTCCCTTTCAGCTTCTTACTTTTCTTTAAATTGAACCCGTAATGGATTTCTAGCTAGTTGGTATTTTAGGTCTTTCTCTGTTTCAAATCAGAATGATACAGCAATGAATGAGTGATAAGAGAGGAGACTTATGTGTGTGTGTTTTTTTCATTTTCATCTTACCTCCTGCTCACTCTACTCGTTACAGCATTTCTGTCTCTATCATATTCCTTTTTAATCTCATAAGAATGTTTCTTAAACTATTTTTTAAATGAATAAAAATTGTGGAAACATAGAGAAAAACTCGTATCCCTGATATTTAAGCCTCCAGATTCGTTATTCATACTAGGCTACTTTCCTATGAGCAACTTCGTATTTTTCAAACTTCTCCAGCTATTATTTGCTTTTTCTTTTATTAAAAGCTATCAGTTCTTGGGAGTATCCCGTCTGTGAATTCAAGAGAGGACGGTTAGCCGTGTACTTCCACTCTCAACTATGCCCTCCTACAGAAAACACAGAAAGGACTTACGACATGTGACGGATATAAGAAAACATTTGGTTTTTAAGATACTTGTCATTGTTTACATAGTGGTTTCATTCCACATTCTCAACTCTCTTTTGTAAATAATTTTTGGTTTTCATATGCCCTCCTCCAACTTTCATCTTTTATTCTTGAAGTTAGAATTTATCACTCTGACTCTCAGGTCAGCAAACTCTTTAGTCAGCAAGGCTTCAATCATTCCAAAGGTACAATCAGAAACAAGAAACTCACAAAAGATATTTTATACATCAGAGAGAAAATCCAGGTGGGTGATTCATATCATAGTCTATTGTTGTTCTTCATGGGACAAACTATCTTAGGGTACAGAGCTCTTTACAGTAATTACTGTATCAGCACATCTCATAATATGAAAAAGGGTGCATTGACAATTGAAAATAGTTGTACTTTTAGTATCTATTAAATGAGAATGTTTACAGTAGTATGAAGTACATTCTTAAAGCAACTAAGTGATTTTTTTGCAAGTAGTATTCATTAATTGCATTAAAAGAGAATAACTATGGAAAAAAATATGAAGATGCCCAAAGGTTGATGTTTTAAAGTTATTGTTTATGTAGCACGTATATTTGTTACTACTTATTAAATATTTAATCACATTAGTGTATGAATTTAAAAAATATCATTTTTGCTTGTATATGCCTGATTTAAACTGTTTTCCAGCCAAAAAATTTCTAATTGAAAAGACATTTTTAATAGACAGATCTGTAATGAATGCTAACTATGAGCCAAACACTGTGTTAGAAGTCATATATCTTACATCTTACAATCATCTAATTTGAACAACTGATCTCTAAAGCTTTTTTCATTCTCTGAAATGTTTCACTACAACATTTCTAGTCCAATGCTAACATGGGAATACACGTACCTGGTTTTTATTTACAACTGTGTCATAAGCCCCTTGTATTACTTCGGAGAAATCATCTGAAATTTATTCTTAATGATACTGTGACAGAAAAGCTAAACTTAGTTATAGATGGCAAGATATTGCCTTCCCATCTCCAATCATAAACAACCGGTCACTTCTGTACAAGGATAAAAAACACATAGGAAACAAAATTGATAACACATAGCTAAACTTTGACCTATAAAGTAAACCTGAAAAAAAAGTCAGTTGGGATTTAAGCTATGTTCCTAATTAATAACCTGGAATACATTGTTTTCTATAGCTCTCCACAGCAGCACCTGAATTTGTATGCCAGTAAGTAAAAATGAAGAGGAAGTTTTAAAAATAGCATTCCTAAATGATTAGTTCGAAACCAGCTTATCTAAGTATCAATCTACATTTCTGCAATATTATTACACAAGGACACAATCACAATTACATGAATGCCATTAGCTTCACATTATGTATCAAACTCCCTATCAATGTTCCTCTAATTCTTTTGTGGTCACAAAATGAATAAACTGTTCAGAACTTTAAAACTGATTGCTCATTGACCATGATCTTGGTTCCAACACTCACTTAACATAAAATTCCATTTTAGACAAGGATGTTTGTGACTGCAAATGCCATTTGCATTAGCAAATGAATGTCTTACTCCTTTATAGGATAAAAATGACATCGCATTTAAACTTATAAAACAGTTTTATATTTTTATAGAGGAAATCACATATTTCAGTGGGAAGAGCACCACTGAGAATTAGAAAGTTTTGCTTCTGCTCCTGGCCTCAAAGCTGATATGCTATTCGGCTTTAACGTGAAACCTCCCACTGACTCAACTTGCTCATGTGTGAAGGAGTTCTTCTGTTAACACCACTAGTATCTATATAACAGTGATAATATGATAATTAAGTGGGAGAGTCTTTAATCTGCTTATTGCTGCTCTAATAAATATATGTATTTAAAAAATAAACCAAAGTTACTTAGTAATTAAAATGGTTTATGAATATTCTCAGAAATGATACTTTTGAGTTTATGGTTTCCAAAAGGAGCAAAAACATTTTTCAACTACTCCCCATTTTGAATCAAGGAATGATCATGTAGCTCCAGCATTATATAATGATGTGTTTTCCATGGAGACGCTACTCATCAGCCTACCACTCCCACAGAGAGACTGAATAAAAGGTAAGCATCTGTTCTTCCACAGTGAAATGAAGATGTTCATATTAACCAAACACACTTAAGTAGACAATTGTTCCCAAGGGACAAAAAAAAAAACAAACCAACACCTTGCTGTGCTAGAAGTCCTGATGCTGATGGTACATGGAATAAACCTTTCTGTTAAAATTCACTGATTATACATAACTCATTAAGGATACATGCTCTTTGAAAAGAGTAAAAACACAGATTAGAATTATTACTTTAGGGTAGTGTGAATGGCATTATAATTTTTAAGTACATTTTAAAAAAAAAATAACACAATGGAATGAAAATTTACACTAGTGTAAGCAAGTGAAACTCAAGCTTATTACAGTAGGGAAGCCTGAATATGTATGTAGCAAATCACACAGAGTCTCACTTTATGAATAAGTAGACATATATCCAGATAATTCTATAAGCCAGGTGCCATTGGTAACTGTTAGGAATCATCCCTAAAATTCCAAATCAAATCCTTAAAATAATCAAATATATAACATAGAGGAGGTTTAACACTTTGGAATGTATTACTCCATTAAAAATAACACAAAATCATTGAACTATTCAAAATATGAAAAAACAAATTAATATTTAGGACACTGAACAATGCATGAAAACCCTGAATCTTTGAATTTGTATTGTGCATGTCTACCAATACTAATGCATATTTGTATCAGCAAATACATGAATTTAGCAAACCTGGGTTTGTATCTTGAATTTGATACACGAACTCTCTAATGTGGGTAAGTCAAATTTTCTCACTTCAGAAATAATAAAACTAAACAAAATTATTTTTCAATTTCCCTTATACTGAAATCTCTGAATCTTGTATAAACTCCATTTTCCTTACATAACAAGTTTAAACAGTGTTTACTTGATAGATTTAAAAAGAAAGGTATTAGTTTAGAAAAACTAATGATATACCTTCTTAATGTTAGAAAACAGTTTCAAATTATTTCATTGTTGAACTACCGAAATGCTAGCCAGTTTTTATAAAACAGATGTAATTATTTAAACAGATATTGTCAATCATAAACTCACACATAAAACAAAAGAATAACAGTCTATTAAATTCTTAAACCCGATAACCAACAAAACAGCTCCCCCACCCTTTTAAGTAACAGCAACATTTAGTTTAAATAAATAAGATCAGTTAAAAATGTCTACTTAGCATGTGTGAAACAGTCATATCTGCTTCTTGTCATCTTTACACCAACTAAAAGTTAATCAATTAAAATATGTTTATTCAGAAGCTGACTTCATCAAAGCAAAACTAACAAACCAACTGCCAGTGAAAACAAATCAGAATACAAAAATCAGAAATTTCTACAAATGCTTTATACTGACTAACACTGGATGAGCACCTTGTGCCAGATGCCATTTTAAGTGCTTTGTAGGTTCCTTGAATACTCACGACTCAGAGGTAGTTGTTAACATTGTGTCACACAGATTAACAACACCAAGGCGCGAAGAAATTTAGAAACGTCCTAGCCCACACAGCTACCAAGTGGCAGAGCCAGGATTCCCAGTCAAGAATTCCCATGCCAGAATCTGTGGGGGGTTTTACCACTCTATAGGCTCTCAATACAAGCATTTGGTTTGGGAAGCAACACATAGATCGGATTGACTGAGACATAGGAAAATATCATAGAATTAGAATTTGTGTGACATTAGTTGCCAGGTCTAGGAGGTTGAATTTAACTGGAATCACTGAAAATTTCCAAGGGGATAGGATAAAGCAGAGTTTCGAAATGCCTCACCTGGTAGGAGTGCACACAGTGTGTTAGCAAAACATGGCCAGTTAGGAGACTCCCACTACCGTGTGCATGAGCCGGCTGTGACTCTGGATGGAAGGCCGTGTAAGAGATGCGAGGAGGCAACGTGAAAATAAACGACTGAGACGCGGCATCTGACCCTTGTGGGAGGAGGAGCGGTGAAAAATGAATGAAATCAATGGAAGTGGGGCGGTTTTGAATTTGAAGCTCTGGGAAACGCATGCTAGTACAGGAAAAAAGGTATTCGAATGACAATGGTTGGGAATGATAAAGGGTGAAATAACGAATTCAGACCCAGAGGCTCAATTTAATATTATGAAGTTCTGAAAAAAGAAAGTTTAAATCCTAATATCTTCTTCTGGTCAGAGGGAGCTAGTAAGAAAATATTACAAATTTTCAAAAAGTAAACTGCATGCAAGTTTCTGAAATGTCACCAAAAACTGCGTATGGATTTTGCATCATAAAAGTATACAATTATTGTTCAAAGAAATATAATTTATATAAACCTGGACAACTTCCCAGAAAAGACATTTGCCATTTAACACGCTGGAGAAAATTTGAAATGAATTTTAAGTAACAATCTACCTTGATACTTCATATCATATACTAGTAAACTGTTTCTCCATCTGCAGCTTTGTACCTGCCAATTCAAATAATTTGAGATAAAGTACTTTAAAAATGCAGAGAAAAAAATTACCTAAGACCTGTGTGTGTGTGTGTGTGTGTGTGTGTGTGTGTGCATAAATGCATCTGTATATATTTTTATGTATATATGTATAGGTATGTATGTATGTATAGGTATGTATATATGAACATTATATATTTATATACTCTTTCATAAACATATTCACCATATATGAATATAATATCATGTATCATCACACACATACACATATCTACTCTTTTAATATCCGAAGTGTTTTACTTTGTTTTTCCGTTGCTAAAATTCCATTATTTTGAAACATTTGCACACCTTTGTTGCTATAACTTTTACATTAATATCTTTTGTCTCTTCTTTCCTTTTTTCTTTTATGAACAAAAATGAAATGCCTTATCCTTCTCCCTCGGTGTCTCTTCTCCATTATCACATTTCTTATATAGTGCCTTCTTTTCTGGGTAATTTTCTTTGTGTTCACAAGTATGTTTAAGCTTTTACATCTTAATTTGTCAATTTTAGTAATATGTTTTTACTTTAAATATTACCTATGAGGCTTATTGAGTAACTGCACATATTCACAATAACTCTTCTCTTTCTATCTTTTGTTAGTTGGACTATTTCAAAGTTAGTACATATATAGCACTTATATAACATTCTGTCCTATCAACCTTTGTTTTCTTTGTTCATAATCTCGCATTGAAAATACTCAGTACTCACCACCGATCTGTCTCTGTCTGATGTGATTTCCCCAGTATCTCTTGTTTAAAGGAAAGACACCGTCTAGTAGCAGAATCAGCAGGAAGCCAGGATTTCCCGGGATGTGTGTTCAAGTTGTTTCTCTATAGCCTTCTGATTTGAAGAAAAGGCTAGTTAACCACAAAATTCTTGGCTCACAATTTCATTCCTTAAGTATGACTAGATATTATTCAACTATTAAATAGCATTGAATGTTAGTTTCTAAAATTTTTATGGCAATCTCATTTTCTTTTGTTAATATGTGCTATGACCCTGAGTATAAAATTATTGAATCAGGTGGAGTGTACATTTTCTAAATTTCTTTTTCAAAAAGTGTACTCAGTTGAATGTTTTCTACATTTCTGTCTGAAAAAAAAATATTAAGAAAAAAGGAAATTATAGGTACAGTGTGCTATTTATCCCAAATAATTGTCTTTTTAGGTTATCCCAGAAATTAAAATACGTATACTTAATTTTCCAAAGACAAGTTTTTACCCTTTTAGATAGTATAAGGACCATTAGATATTTTAACCATCTTTTTTCTTAGTGTAGCACCCGCTGTAAGTGTCCTGCTCACCTAACTTAGCGCTTCCTCCACATTGCTACACCAACTTTTAACCGCCAGCCCTTCCAACTCTGCCTGCGGACTTTCTCGGGGCTCGGGCAGGGGACCCCGAAAATGCTCAGAATGGGTGCACTGCAGGACTGTCCCTCAAACTAATACGAGCTAACCTTTTCCCCAGATCTTTTACCTCTGAAATTCTGAGACATGTCGTGCATGCTCCCCAGACTTCAAGAGGTTTGAGCTGCAGTTGCCCACAGTGATAACTTGATAACTGAGCTGGTTCCCACACCTTCCCTCACACTGCCCTACTTTCCTATCATTGTTTTCTGACCTTACCATCCACAGAAACTACTTGTACTCAAATACTCGTCTCAAAGACTGCTTCTGGGGAACTCAAGTGAAAACTGGTGCCAGAAGTGGTACCCGTAAACAGACTCCTTGGGATGGAATTTCAGAATTAATTTCCTCATATGCCAGATGGGGTGAGGAAGAAGGGTAATAATGCCTAACCACATAACAACCTGAGGTGACCTGGGAGGGGGATTAGTGAGGAAGAAAAAAAAGGACTGACTTATACAACATATGAAGCATGAAAAACATGTATAAACTGATAAATATATATGAATTATGGACTCAGCTTACTGGGGTTAATTGTCACTGAGACCATTAAGGATGAAAACAGCAGGCCCACGCTCAGCAGTTGTTAACTCAAGGCTTGGTGTGAAAGCCAGAAGGCCCACACGGCAGCACCTAAAGGGCGTTTTA
Organism: Lyroderma lyra; assembly: GCA_004026885.1. Classification (NCBI taxonomy): domain Eukaryota; kingdom Metazoa; phylum Chordata; class Mammalia; order Chiroptera; family Megadermatidae; genus Lyroderma; species Lyroderma lyra. The sequence goes on along the minus strand of PVJL010005424.1, from coordinate 32,102 downwards.
TTCCCTGCAGCAATAACAGCTGGAAATGGAGTTCAGGACATGATTACGGGTAAAAGAGTTCCAAAGAAAGCCAAATGAGCAGATTTAACAAGGCTCCAATGATAAAATAAGGGTACTGAAGTGCCTTACACTTTCTGAGTTAGCAAAAACAGCCCATCCTCTTGCCTAGAGGAAGGGTTTTCTTATCAGAGACCATGAAAATAGCTCACCCGAGGCTGACCGGTCTCGATGCTTGTCTTCCTCAAGGCTGCCCACATCTTCCCTCATTACTTCTGAGGAGTAAGTGCCAGGCTCAGGCATGGCCTGCCTGGAAAGTGCTTCCTCTGCTCTAGAAGGAAAACAGTTATTCACCAAATGATCTGCAAGTCTCAGCTAATATACACAAGTGGGAGAACATGCATGGATGTGGCTCTTGAGTATTAGTTATCTTACCGTGCTATGGAAAGGGGTTTTTTTTGGGGGGAAGTACCATTTCTATGGTTAGTGCAAGCATCTTGTCACATAAATTATGTACAGAATTGATAGGTTTCCAAACGTAGTACCAAGCTAATTCTTCAACTGGCTTACAGAAGTCTAAAATATCTCTAATTCTTTTTCAGGCTCTTCAAAACTGACAAGGTTTTGTTTGTTTTGTATTGGTTTTGGTTTTATTTTGCTCTATCTATTCTGCATTACTATATTTCATCCAGTTTTTTGAAAAAATTGGTTAATCTCTGTGGGAGATTATATATTATCTGGGCCTTAAATAATTCATTCAATTTTATAGGTACTCTTAGTTCACTCATCATTACCAAACTCTACCTCAATGCAATCACCTTTGCTCTGCCCCAAGAAACTGTCTGAACTTTTTCTACTCTTAACTGATTTCCAACTTTTCAGAGTTGAAAATGAACTTGATTCAAAACTTCTTCAGTTAATTTTTTTAAAATTCATTTTTATTGTTAGACTTGTTGGGGTGACATGTGTTAGCAAGGATTACATAGGTTTCAGGCATACAATTCTACAGTGCATTGTCAACTTGATGTATAATAAGTTCACCACCTAATGTGACTTCTCTTTCCATCACCTTCTATTTAGCTTCCCCCCCCACCAGAAAAAAACCACATATACATGGAGATTAAACAACAGCTTATTAAAAAAGGACTGGATAAAAGAACAAATAAAAGATGAGATTAAAAAATATATAGAAACTAATGACAATGAAAATACAACGTATCAGAATTATTGGGACACAGCGAAAGTGGTAATAAGAGGGAAATTTATATCATTACAGGCCTATCTTAAGAAACAAGAAAAATCACAAGCAAACACCTTAGCATCCCATCTTAAAGAACTAGAAAAAGAAGAGCAGACAAAACCCAAAGTCAGCAGAAGGAAAGAAATAATAAAAATTAAAGCAGAGCTAAACCGATTAGAGAACAGAAGGACAATAGAAAAAAATAATATTACAAAGACCTGGTTCTTTGAGAAAGTGAACAAAATTGACAAACCCCTGGCAAGACTAATCAAAGGACGAAAGGAACAGACACAAATATCCAAAATTAGAAATGAAAGGGGAGAAATTACCACTGATATCACAGAAATACAAAGGATTATCAGAAAATATTATGAAGGACTTTATGCCACGAAATTTAACAACCTAGAAGAAATGGACAAGTTTCTAGAAACTTATAGCCTACCAAGACTGAACCAAGAACTGGATAATCTAAATAGACCAATCAATAGCAATGAGATTGAAATGACTATCCATAATCTCCCTAAGGGCAAAAGCCCTGGACCAGATGGTTTCACTTGGGTAATACTGTGTGATTTTTCCAATTAGTGTGCCATCATCTTTTTAAATTGAATCAAATGGAGAAGAAAAATGACATGTATTTTTATATTTGCTAATTGAAATTAAATGATCACTCATTAGGATACACAAAAGAATGAAATGGGACAACTATCTTACCCTATTTAAAAAAAAACTCAAAATGAATTAAAGTCCTGATACTATAAAACTAGAAATAACCATCAGTGGCAAGCTCCTTGACATTGGTCTTGGCAATAATGTTTTGAATCTGATACCAAAAGCAATGGTAACAAAAACAAAAATAAACAAGAGGGGCTACATTAAACGAAAAGCTTCTGAACAGCAAAGGAAACCAACAAAATGAAAAGGCCACCTACTGAATGCAAGAAAATATTTGCAAATCATATATCTAATAAGGGGTTAAAATCTAAAATATATTAAGAACTCAAATAACTAAAAAACAAAACAAAACAAAACATTCAAATTACAATGGGAAGAAAATCTGAATAGACCTTTTTTCCAAAAAAAACCATACAGATAGAAAATAGGTGCAGGAAAAATTGCTCAGCACTACTAAAAAATGGAAATCAAAATCAGACTGAAATATCTAATGCATGTTAGCATAGCTATTATCAAAAGACAAAAAATAAAAAGTATTGGCAATAATATGGGAGAAAAAAGGAACCACTGTGTAAACCTGGTGGGAATGTAAATTTGTGTAGCCACTATAGAAAACAGTATGGTGGTTCCTCAAAAAATTAAAAACAGAACTATCACAGTATCCAGTGATTTCATTTCTGGGTACTTTAACCTGGGGCAAATTTTAGTTGATTCAATCTCCCATTGGCTTTTCATTGTTTTGATCACAAAATCAGAAATTTTTCTTCAGTAGGGTTTGATGCCTCAGCACTGGTGTTATTCTAACACACTATTTGCTCTTTACAGCCAGGCCCCAGCTTTAGAAATCACAAGATATCTCTGCTTCACAGATGGTCTTCCAGCTTTTTGAGTTAAGAAGGAGTTCTCTTTGTTTCTTCTAATCCTGCTCTCTTGGCTTTGGCATTTTGCACTGCTTCGAGTTTTGGAATACAGATACTTTACAATTTGGGAAGGCTGAAGATAGGAGAAATTCTCTCAGATTCTCTGCCTTTAGCTTTTCAGAATTAAAAGCCAAGCATGTCTTAGAAAATTTCTCTCTGTTCCCCTATGTTGATCCCAGCCTTCAGTTGCTAAACGTCTGAAGTGGCTTGGGTGGATTGGATTTATCACGGCTTGACCTCAGTTTTGAAATAACTCCATGCAAGAGGTGAGAGAAGTAATTGGTAGCTAGGTGGAGACTCACACGACAGTTGTTTGACTCCTCAGCATCCTAATCTGGTATAAGAGTCCAGGTCAAGACATAATGCTCATCATAAATTATGATAGTTCCTCTCCACCCCTTAACTTGCAATGAGTCTTCAGGTCTCAATGTAAAACGAACAAATAAATAAAAAATGAAAACCATCAGCAAGATTTTGTAGACTGTTTGCCTTGTTCTGGATGTTAGGGTATGGGTTATGTCCTTTTGTGACTTATACATTATTACTAGAAGCAAAATGTGCAAATAGATAGTAAGTCACATTTCTAAGATTAAAAAAAGTGAACTTCTAATTTAAAAACCCTGAAAATTCATTAGAAATAAGCAATCAAATGTGACATATATTGTTTATTTATGTGTTCTACGTATGTGCTGACAACCTAAATATTCCCAACTTAAAAAAAAACTCTGAGAGGAGTTCCCTGGTGGTATAGTGGCTAGGCTTCAGAGTTCTCAACGCTGTGCTCTGGATTCACTTCCCAGCCAGGGAACTACCCCCCATGAAAAAAAATCTGAGGTATACTATATTTCTGTATTCCATCTTCCTTTCTGATAATCTTATTAGAAAAACATATTTTCCACAAAACATTTTGAACATTTTATAGGAAGCAGACAATAGTTTTAATTATTTTACCCAGTGAAGGGCATAAATAATTGAAATCGAACTAAAGCTTGCTAGATGCCACCTCATTGTGGAATAATCTTACCAAAAGGTATATAACATTCCCAGACTCACGAGACTACTTGTTAGAATTTTGTCCATGTGTATCTCTCCTGGGGTCATTAAATATCAAGTCATTGCCTGCTGAAGTTACTTGCACAGATGAGTTTAATTGTTGTTCTTGTTGTTTTGCTGATTTTATCACTGAGGAAATATTTTTAAAAAGACAACAAAATCAAATATAGTTCCAGAATCAAATTGCTTCAATGTGGCAATAAGCAAATAACTCAATTTGACAATGTGCAAAAATGATGACTATTTTTTAACAATATTTGAACTTGTGAACTATGTGAAATTGCCAACTTCTAATAGAGTTGGCTCTTTCACAAAAAGCATGAATAAGTATACATATCAATGTATATTATATTTATTTATATAGTTTTTTATTTCACAGTAAAATAATGCTGTAATTTTATTTTATGCTTTAAGTATAAAATTTTGTCAAGAATGAACAGGAGAAAAGCCATCTTCTGACTCGGCAAAATTCTGTTCCCAGGGATCTTATTTAATTAGAAGAATTTTTTTGCATTTGTCCTTTTTAGTATTTTAAAGGCTGCAAAATAGTTTTTAATCTCCCTAACAATCAGAAAATAAACTTGATTACCATGCAACATAAAAATAATATGTTTAATTCAAATCTGTTTAATTTAACAGGTTATTTTTTGTTTATTAGAATTTTTTTTTCAGTTTGCAACTCAGAGAATAAAGATTGGACATACAATGCTTCTTTAAAAAATTCCTGCATAAGACTAGGATCCCCAACTAATTTATAAGTAATGAAACTTTGTTTTATATTTAGTTACAGAAACCTCATCTAAGTGTTTTTTTAAATTGCATAGACATCTTAACCACATATTTTGTGTTAACAGAATAACAGCATGTCTTTGAATAACAACTGGTGAGATTTTCATGAAAGGTTTGCTACCTGTAACAGCATGCTAATGATAGGCAGAAAAACTGAGGTGGGATGAGTGTTGGGGGTGAGGTGAAGCAAGGTAGGAACTTCTGAAGAGGATCTGGTACACGGATGCCATGGAACACTCTGACGAGCATAGGTCTGGTCTTCTGGTGAGAGTCATGGTGAAATTGATCATTCAGAACTTTTAGGCTTTGTTGAAACTGGAAATGATTGTCTTAGCAAAGGTATATAGAGCATTTTTACTTCAGACTAGTCTGATGAAGCATTCCTCTGAAACTCAGCAAATTCACTCTGAATTATATTATGGATCTATAATTTTATGTTAAGTAGTAATTAAGGCTGTAAATTTAGATAGCTTCACCTGCTCTGCCAAGTTTCTGAGTCAAATGAGATAAAAAAATAAATATAAATATACATTGTAGAGCTGATGAGAATATAGTTGTAAGGCCCTATTAGCATAAAAAAGAGAATACTCCTGGCTTTAAATCCTGTCCCTTACTATAATACTTATGTGATTTAGACAGGTTACATGAGCTGAGCTTCATCTCTTCTATCAGACTGCTAGTGTTCATTCAAGATTAGAGCCACAATATATAAAATACTATAATGGCTGGCACACAGGAGAAATGAAAGAGAATTTAGTAAATCTTTCCCTGGATAATTCACAATGGTTTGATATTTTGGATGAGGATCCTGAGCTAAGAAGGCATTATTAAAAATTTAATTGATGGATAACTGCAGATTGTCAATGGGATATAAATGTATAATATCAAGGAATTAGATTATTAATATAATTGCTTTCTTCATTAAATTAATATATTACTCTAGATGTTTAAAAATAATTACCCCATAGCTTTATTGTCTCTATTAACTTAATTCTTTGCTTTGTCTCTTTTTCAGACAGGTAGTATAAAATCAAAATCATATAATTCATTTGTAAATCATTAAAGGTAGATTAGAGCATACATATGTACAAATCTAGCTCTGACATTTAAAGTTGAATATTAAAAATCATTTTATAAAATATTTTACACAAAGTAATAAAAGCAAATGACTTGTCAAAAAATAAATGAATTCAAACAGTTTTTTATGAGCACTAAAGTACTGATAGTTTCTAAACATAATAAGGACTTTTACTTTCAGTTGGAGATTACACAACAGAGGGCACATAAACATTTCAAGTTATGAAAGAACTCGAGAATGTTTTTCTATTTAATGAAAGTGCATTTTAGAAATCTACTTTAAGGTAAAAAAGATGAAATGATATACCAGGGCTGTCTGGAAAGTATCCAGCCTTATCATACAAAAAATAGAGGCATTTATGGCTGGATTTTTTTCCAGACAGCCCTCATATGTCTGACCTAATGCTAGTAACAATATATTTAATATTTAAAAGTTTTTTGGTTCTTAACATTTGCCAAACATTGCACATCTTTATATGTATACATATATGTGTATATGTGTGTATTTATATTTTATATATATGTGTGTGTGTATATATGTGTGTGTGTGTGTGTGTATAGATAGATGATAGATACATAGTTCTCACAATTAGTCCTTACAGCAAAAATATGAAATAGGTAACCAGAGCATCTTTATTTTACAGGTGTGAAGTTCACATTTCTAGAATTCTATAGATTTAGAGTCAATTTTTTTATAATGTATTTTACAATTTTAACCATATTTAAGTTTATAATTCAGTGGCATTAAGCACATCCATGTTGTTGTATAACAATCACACATATCTATTTCCAGAATTTTTCAAAATTTTGTAGTTCTGTACCTGTAAACAGTAACTTCTTATTCTTCCTTACCCTTAGCCTCTGATTACCACTATTCTACTTTCTGTTTCAAAGAATTTTACTGTTCTAGTTACTCCATATACGTTAAATAATACAATATTTGTCTTTTTGTGTGTGGCTTATTTCACTTAGCAAAATGTTCTCAAGGTTTATCCATGTTATAACCTATAAGGTCTGTCAAGAAAAATTCTAGCCATTGCCAATATAATGAAAATGGTTATGTGACTGGATACTTTTCAGACAGCCCTGGTATATCCTTTTTAAGGCTGGGTAATATTCTAGTGTGTGTGTGTGTGTGTGTGTGTGTGTGTCACATTTTGTTTATTCACTCATCTGAAGATGGACATTTCGGATGTTTCCACATTTTGGCTATTGTAAATAATGTTGTTGTAAGTATTGGCATACAAATGCCATGAAATCACCCTGGTCCCAGTTTCAGACTCAGTTGCAAATGTCCTGCTGGGGGAATCATAGCCCCTTGGTATAGAGTTAAGTTCTTCTGGACTGGCCACATTGTGTTTTGTGTGCTCTCCCCTCCTTCATCATTTTTGGTACTATTTATTATTATTTTACTCATGGTAATAGCTCTAACAAGATCTTTCATTTTCTCTATTATGTATAGCAAGATTTTATTCTTTTTTATGGTCAAGTAATATTCCATTATATTAATGTACCATACCTTCTTTATCTAATTGTCTATTGATAGACACTTAGGATGCTTCCGTATCTATTGTAAATGTTGCTGCAATGAACATAGAGGTGTGTATGTCTTTCAAATTAGTCTTTCAGATTTCTTCGGATAAATAGCTGAGAAGTGTAATTCCTGGGTCACATAGTAGTTCTATTTTTAATTTTTTGAGGAATAAAAATTCTGTACAATATTTTTTTCTTTTAAAACTTTGCATATATATTTCTCCATTGCCCTCTAACATTTAGATTTGCTGAGAAGTCTGTAGTCTGCTTTAATTTTGTCTCATTTGTATGTAAGTCCTTTTATCTTCTTTGCCTGGATACTGGTAGATTATTTCTTCACCCTTCTTTCTGATCATTTTTGCCTAAGTAAAGGTTTAGAGTTTTTAATGATTGACTACTGTTTCCATTACATTTGCTCTGTATTCTTCTTCACAACTACATTGAATCTCAATTTTCTGTCATAATTATTTAAAATTAACTTCTTAAATGCTCTCATCTGGTTTTTTTTATGTTGCAACTTTGCAAAATGTATCAAAACACATTTCCCTAATTATCAACACAGTTGTCTAAAATATCAGTTAAGCTCTTCGTTGGAAAAAAAGAAGATTAAATAATAAAGTTAGAATTTTTAAATACAATCTGACTGGAAGATCATATTCATACAAAAAGTTCAAATGGTCTGTTCAAATGAGAAAATTGGTGAAATATAGTGATTATTGCCAGAATGGAATACTGATTAAGGCTTAAAAATAAAAACACTGAAATTTAAATTGTGGAATAAATGTGTTCATTTGAATATCAATTCAGAAAGTTGCTGTATCTTTTTTTTAAAAAGCAAAATAAAACAATTTATAGAAGAGTAAACAGCATGTGGAATGCATATAAGCCATCTTATAACTGTAAAACTTACAAATCCAATCCATCTTGGAATAAACTGTTAAATATTGTTCTTTACATTCTGGAAATAAAATTATAAACTTGAAAGAAGTCCTCAGAAGAAAAATGAAATGTATAACAGAAAGAAAAGGAGAGAATGAAAAGGAGGAAAAAAGCAAATGTATAATAAGAAATACCCAATAAAATAAAAGCAATTGTAAAACTTTTGGAACACTGGAATTAAAGCAAGTACGAAAAATTTAGTCAATGAACTTATCTGTCAACATGAAAGAGGGCAGAAGGGGATATGTCATCATGTGGACTTCTAATTTAAGTTCCTGGAGTTAAATTATGCTTCGTCTGAGTTGGCTCATGCTGGTTGGGAGCTAATCGAGGCCATCAATATGAGTAGTGTGAATTCAGAGCTTAAATATGAACTGAAATAATCTTACAAATGATCTGGAATCCAAGATGACATTTTACTTAATATTTTATGCTCTGAGGTGCATAGAGTTTTTTGAGCAGGGATGTGATTCAAACACAGCTGCATGTTTGGAAAATTAAACTGAATGTTTTGATTTTGAGTAGGTGATACAGGGAAACCGGATAGAAATCTATGTCAATAATCCAAACCGGCATTTTAACAAACTTGATTGGAGAAAAAATTGTGTAATATTCATGATCTGTTATAAAACTAATTTAATTAAATCTCAGAATAGGAAAAGATCAATACTAAGTAGATATCACCTATTAGCAGTATGTAGTTATGATTGACCAGATTTACGCTATGTGCTTAGAGACAAACATGACAGGAAAGATGATGGGTGGCAGAGGAGTTACATTTTTGCACTCTCAAACTCTCCAATCAAGGCTGTTGATTCCTAAGTTAAAAGATATCTATGTTCCCTAAAAATCACTTCACTTGTCATTGGAAAACAAGTTGTCCTCTTCCAGTACCTTATTTCAGAATGATTTTGCTGACAAGACTGTTTACTATCTCTCCATACAATTTTTAAAAGCCATTATGCACAATCTAGATGGAAACCTCAACAAATAAAACAGACTTGGCTTTTCTGAATCCAAGATATTGTTTGGTTTCTAGAGAGTTTGAGGAGAGTGTTAGGAATATGGGAATAGCTCCAAGACTTCTCTATCATATTTTCTCTGGCTATAGCAAACACAAATGTAAAGTGTTTGTTAATATGATGTTATTCTCAGGACAGCATGCATGTCTCCATGGAAACAGGATTACATACATGTCCCCATTCTCATACACACACACGCACGCATGCACACACACACACACACACACTTTTTCACATTAAAAATTAGATCGGGATGATGGTATCATTTACAGAATTTAGTAATTTTGACTAGGAATACCCCGATGTGACATTCACTAACTTAAGTTACCACAGAGGTGAAGCAATGTTTAGTTACATTGTGTCTCAAGATTAATAAGGGAAGTGAAAACAAAAATAAAGCTTAGATTTTGTATTTTTATTATTATGCAATGAATACAACTTAAATTTTTTTCATAGATTGTGTGGTTCCACATTACTAATGCACAGCTAGCAAAACCATGGTTAAAAGCACATCTCAAAATTTTGTATGATTCTTTTCCCTGTCATGCAAACTCTGATGTGCTGCCCACATGCCCCAGCACAGAAGGACTTGTTACCCAAGTTGTTGGGTAGGCTGTGGGCTGGTATCTGTCAACTATCAGCTCTTTCAGCTCTTTGCTGGGGAAGGCTATCTCCCCAAGATAGCGTCCTTTCTCCCAATGACTCACATCCAATGAGTGATCTTAGAATTTATTATGGCTGGGTCAGCTCAGCAAAACTAGAAACACCTCTAAAGAGCCATTTTACCACCAAAACTTTCCATGGGATTAACCAAGACTGTCGTGGGTCTGCATCACAGTTCAACTGCTTCCTCTCCTCCATCTTAACTTCTCTCCCATCTTTTTTGAGTGCTGATCCCAAGGGGATTCCTTAATAAATAAACTGCATGATAAATGCTATCATAGACTCTGCTTCCCTTTAATTAGAAAACTCAGAAGGCATTGACTAAAAAAACAAAACAAAACAAAAACAAAACACAAAAAACTTCCTTATTCATTTTTCAATAAAAGCTATGTGCTAAGTTCACTGCGGTATAAAGGTTAAATTTCTATTTTGAAATTCCCACTATGAAAGTGCCCTACTTAGCAATCCTGTGTTAGCGCTAAAAGAATGACATTTGAGCAACTGCTAATCCCTACACTCAGTACTGCTTCCCTGGAAAAAAAAAAAAAAGGACATAGATAATTTTCACAGCAGCTGAACATTTGGTAAGGCAAACTTATTTTTACTCCTTGGAATCTCCACAGTCATCCCAACACATAGCTGGAATATCACGTTAGACATGCAAAGTGACAGGAAAACATCGCTTTGTGAAAAAGTATTTGGAAAAAAACAACAATGTAATATGGAAAACAGCAATTTGTGTTAAGCAAAATTCTTGGGCAAAAGTAATTTACTTGCTTTCCTTTAAACAGGGACTTACATAAAACAACTATTATAATTTAATTCTAATAAGTCATCGGGATTCTATTTCGCTTATCTGTGTAACAAAGCTAGGGTGTATAAATCTATTAGCCATGAGCAAAGGGCATCCCAGTATTTCACAAAAAGCACAAATGTTGTATCAATGGCACCTGATAATACTTTGTATCACAAAAAGGTAAAATGCATTTTGTATGTTTATACAGAATTGGTTTCAAAAGCCACAGTTTCCACATTATTACTACTTTATTAGACAGGCCGATTTTTACAAAAAGCATTATGCTAAGCTGAAGTATCCAACTTTACATAAAAACATGTCCGTACAGGAAGTGTGGTCTAACGTTGCTTTACACAACTGCGAACTTCAGCCTGTGTTTAAGGGGCTTAGGTCCAGCAGGGTAATTTGTTCTAGTTCTAAGCAACTCGCTTCCAGTTACTAAAATTGGGTCATGTCATTCTAAAATAATGTTATAAAATATATTTCTTTTGCTCAAATTCTGCTCTTATTTTTAGTTATACTTTCAGTAATAGGATTCTAACTATGCATGCTAATGACCCTAATAATTAAAGGATTCTGAGTGAAGAAATTAGAGTGATTTAATTTTTAAAGAACCAAATTCAGGAAACTTGTTCACAATTTTTAATCATAATGAATAATCTTATAAAGACACTTCTCAGACATTGTTTAGATCCTCAGTAATGTGTTGAGATCTCACATAGTGTAAGTTATTTCAAGTTTATCCTGAGGACATAACATCCTGTCTTTGCCATCACATCATAATCTTAAAAAAAAAAAATGAGGACTCCCAGAGGTCATAATATCAAGCTAGTAAATAAGAGGCTTAGCAGAAGTTATCAGTGAAGAGATACTGAGTTATTTGTGAGGATATCTCTGATAATAATGTTTCTGGCTGGAAATGCTGAAAGTACACTAGGAACTGGTTATACCTCTGCACAAAATGCTATCACTTGTCAGTAAGAGTGACCACGGTCATTATAAACAACCAAAACACTGCCCTTCACAGAAAATGGTCCTGGAATAGTCTGGAAATGGACCTACTTCATCAGGTTTTATTTTTTTCAGATTGTTCTCGATCTAATCATTCACAGTTTGGATGCCATAGTAGCACCCAGACGTAGTTGATGTCCTAAAGATGTCAGGGTATACACCCAAGTAACTGTTTGTCAGGAAAATACAACTCTTCAAGGATGATGTGTTACCTTCTGACTCAAGAATATCACTCTGGCACATACACTATGTTTTCATTATATTTTAACTATCATTGTATTATTTTATGTATCAATATAACTTCACCTGTTTAAAAATGTCTTGTATGCAATGTGTCTTAGAGCCAGGCATATTCACCAAGGCTTACTAAAGATGCTCACTGCTGGCCATCACTGGAAATCATCCCAATGATTCCATTGCATTCGTGATTTAAGTGACTTCTTAGTACTCTTCGGACACCTGTGAGATTACATCATTTGGTTTATGCTTTCAACTTTGACACTTTACTGATAGCTAGAGTCAACTGCAAGGGCAATAATGTTACTTAGGTGGGGGTTACGGAAGAATATACTGAGGACAAATTTAATCTTTTAACAACTTGCCTAGGAAATTGTTAGTGACCGCTGGTACAGAGAGAGAGAGGAGAGGGACAGGATGAAGAAAGACAAGGAGAGGGGATGGGGAGAGGTGGGTGTTAGAATTAGCACACTGGTGAAGAAGAAAGAATGAAGTGATGTGTAAATTGGGAAATTATCCACAGAGTCAGAGCAATGAGCAAGTTTAGAAATCAGATCTGTCTGGACATTCACTGTGTTGCTGCATCTATTTGGATGCCTGCAAATTCCTTGAAATTATTAAGGGTGTTCAACATGTTTTCATTACGTAATACTGGGCTATTTCCACCCTGGTTATAAATTGTATATTTTCAGTAATCCTGTACTTAACAGTTTATGAAGGACCTGCTGTTATCAAATATGTTCTCAGCTGTAGACAAGCTTAAAATTAAACCATTTTTTAAGTTCTCTATAGATCAGCAAAAGGATGATGCCACAGACTATGCCTAGAATAGTCAGAGAAACATTCTGATGGGCAGTGACCTTCGATATGAGTCTTAAATGAACTGGCATTTTCCAAATGGACAGAACAGGTAAATAAGGGAATTACTAGAATTGGGTCATGTAGTTCTAAAATATTATAAAATGCATTTCTTTTGCTCAAATTCTGCTCTCATTTTTAGTTATACACTCAGTAATAGAATTCTAATTATGCATGCTAATGACCCTAATAATTAAAAGATTTTGAGTAAAGAATGAGAAGTTGTATAGGTTGTTAAAAGCAGGTGCAGTCTTAGGTAAGAATTCCAACTCACGGTTTCCTATGTATTGCATGTATTATCAATGTAAGCAGCTTAATCTTTCTTGACTTTAATTTCCTAACATATAATAAGGACTATAAAAACAACCAAACTTATTAGGTTGTTGAAACAAATAAATGAAAGAATGAATGTAATCATAAAACATATAGGGGCTGACATACAGCAAACTCTCAATAAATGTTAGGTATTATTTTTATTAATATCATCTTCATATCAAAATTCCTTTTGATGTAAGCACTTAATTCACATTTTTTTATCTGTTCAGACAACTTTCCAGAACTGATTTTCATTTTTCAGTAATAGGATTCAAAGTCTCTCGACACTACTACACAGATATATACACTCTTGTTAGATTTTCTTGAAGTCAACACAGTATTCTTGACTCTCATCATGTGCAAAGGGAAAACAAGGTTATTCAAATGATATCTATGCAGTTGGAACTGAAATGATTCCAGTAGATTATAAGTTTCTCACAAAACAATGCAACCAAATAAAAGTATGCTTCCCAATTGATATACTTAGTAATTATTTCACTTATTTATTATGCATTTATGATATATACCATCCAACTCTGTGCTGAAACATGGTATCGCTAAATAAACATTTATTAAATTAAATAATTATATACACTTCTCGGAAATACAGTGTAGTGTTGAGTAGAGCTGAACTAACCCTTCATACTTCAAATTGCTCTATTGAATATCAGGTAATAATTTGGATTAGTCTATGAAAAATCTCTGTAAAGTGAGGTTTGTTCTATTTTATACTACAGCCCCAGTTCCTATAATTTGTCAATTTATATTTTTAAATATAAAAATATCACAATTGTTGGTATTAAAATATAGGATACAAAATTAATATCTTTTACATATTATCATGGTATAAATTTTTAAATGATTAAATAATCAGATACTGCAATCCAAATAGGTATATACCAAATGAGCAGTGAAATCCAAAGCTGTGTGTCTCTGCTTATAAAATTAAATATGTAGGGGTGTGTGTGCATATGTGTGTGTGTATGTGAGCACACATGCTAAGGCTATAACACCATTATTGCATATTTTTCTAATTAAAAATCCAGCAATGCCTTTTATTTATCTTTGTTGAGATTCCTGGGCATGAAACTACAATAATATAATGCTATATCAATACATCTTAGCAAGATTCGGTTAGCAACAGGCTTAGAAAGAAATTGTGTTTTAGTTATTAACTTCATAATTCATGTATGTTCTTAGCTGAAATAAACACATATTATCTATATTATTTCTTAAAACAATGCAACCAAATAGAAGTATGCTTGCTATAAAATCCTCCAATTTCACTTTAATGAAAATGTCCAGACTTTGAGGAAAAAGCTTACTTAATATATCAAGATTATGTGTACAAATAATTTAAATGATGCAAAATTTTTCTAATTATGAAAACAAATTATATTTTGACAGCATTTGAAAACATAAAAATTACAAATAAGATTATAAAAATTATCTTTAAAATTTATATAGCCAAAATATTTTGCACTAGAAATGGAAATTTCTATATAAATTATATAAATTTATTTCAATGGCTTCAACCTCAGTTAAAAATGCCTTAAAAAAACCCAGTCTTGATGATGATAAATCAATTGATATTATTTAAGCTGTATCAAATACTTTATAACACTGTATAATTAATGCAAAGTAAAAATACAAAAATAAGATATGCAACATTTTAAAAATAACTTATAATAAGAATAAGCATGCGTAGTGAAGATTACCTGCAGCCAGACACCTGCTGAAAACTCCAGGCAGTTGACGAGCTAAATAAACATTTACTACATTATCAAATAAAAAGTTATTTCTGGAACGCATGGTTAAGTGACTATGTTTCCAAATAATTTAAAAGTTGAATGCAATCTCTTAAATTTCAAAGTAGAAGTGATTCTTGATGATATAATTTGCCAACATTAAAATCAGAGTTACTGTTAGGCCAGGTGGCGGTAAGCAAACGTAGGCGGCTTTAGCTTTAGTAACTGCAAACTTCTCCTTGCTCTCCACTTAGACCTTTCTCTAGTTCTTCAGGGCCCATCAGTAAGATTCACCAGTATACTTTGTGTGGCCGTAGGGTAGTTTATAGCCAGCATGCACTCAAACTGGTCAATACTCACGACAAACTACTTAAATATTTTTAATATAACTATTTCCAGTGTTCCTAGAAGCTTCTCTGATGCCCATTTATAGATACTATTTATAGAAAATATCACCCTGATATCTAAATAAAGATAAAGTTTAATCTAGTATGTTTCCCTTAATGTTTGAATTTTAATACAGGCCATGCCTCATTTAAGTCAAAAGGAGCCTTAATCTCTTTGCTTCATGTTTCCAAAAAGAGAATCCCAGTTGACTTTGGCCAGCTTTTGGTTTCACTCTGTCCTGGAGACACAGGACTTACTCCTCTAATTGGTCGATTTAGGACAAGAAATGAGATACGCTCACTTCAGCCTTTGTCTTCTCCATTTTATGGATCTACTGCTCTGATTCACTTGTATTTACCACTGCCCTAGAAATGTGCCTAGATTATAGGATAGGTTCAATCTGTATTTGTTAAATAAACAACAAGAATTCTGTTGTGTAAATTTCATACCATGAGTCAAAGATTCGAATGAGCTTTTGATCAAAGATCTAAACCCACATTCTACACAGTTTGTAGGATTCAAGTAAATAATTTTATACCTATTTTTTCCAACTCAATAGGGTTAGAACTCAGATAGAGATGATGATTATTATTTGTTGGGTACCCTGAAACCCATAAAATAGAATTGAGAGAAAAATATTATCACAATGAGACAGAGTTCAGATCAACATAATAGTTTTGTTGTTGTTGTTGGGTTTGTTTTAGAAAATAAGGTGTGTTGCCTTGAGTGTATCCATCCTCAATAGGAGAATCTTAACAGAGAATAGATACCTAATTGAGAGGATGTTGGGGAGATAATCTAGGTACCAGATGTAGAAATGGTCTAGTGTCTCATCACAAAAGCAGGAGCCACTTCAGGTATTTCCAATAGAGAAAGATTTAATGCCTACAAAATTGTTGGAAGGGACAAAGAAGCAAAACCAAGAAGGGGAAAATATTGGAGGAGTAATAAGGGAGAAAGAAATGTTACTTGGAAATTTAGGCTCACTACCTCATCTTGGGCTGACTACTGGCCACATCAGTCCTCCAGCTGATGTGGAGGCATGGATGCTCTAGCTACTTTGACTACTGCTGAGCAAAAAATACAGGAACACATCTCCATGCTGACATTGCTGCCACCAGAGATGCTACAGAAATAGAAAATAAAGAATGCTTCTTTCTTCCTCCTTTATTAGCCTCCTGCCATTGCTTCCCACTGGCCAAATCCCACTGGAAAACGGCCAGCAAGGAAGCAGGAGAAAATGACTTCGCACACTTTAAGCTGCCATTGCAAGGAGGTCAAAGAAGGGTTGGAATGAAGCTGAGAGTCAGCAGACAAGTAACTGAAACACCAGAAAATGTGTTTTTTAATATATTTTTTTAAGATATAAGAAAATGTGTTACAAGATAAAAACTCTTCACTATTAAGCCCCCTGGAAATTACTACATTAGACAACTAAAAGCATTTAGAATTAAACATTTTATAGATACCCACAGTATCAAAAATATTAATATTGAAGTACAATTATCAAACTAATGAGGGGGGATCAGAAAACAAAATTTACTTATTAAAAATTGTGTAATTATTCTTACATGTTTAAACTTTAGTCACCTTCCAAGTACTCTCTGTTTGATGCAATACACTTATCCAGACACTTTTTTCATTGCTCAAAACAGTTTTTGAAGTCTTTGATTTTGACACCTTTTAGTGCTTCTGCCACCATTTTTTGTTTCACCTCTTTCACATTTACAAAACTTTTCCCTTTGAGGGATTTTTTTTCAAGGGAAACAAAAAACGAAGTAGCTCTGGGTGGATCAGGTGAATAGTGGGGTGGGGCACCAGGGTCATGCCATTTTTGGTCAAAAACTGCTGAACTCTCAGCATAGTATGGGCAGGTGCGTTGTTATACCATACATTGTTCATGTAAATCATCCATCATAAAATGGGCAAACACATTGAAAAACTCTCCAAAAAAATTTCACTGAAGCTGAACACAGCATCTCACAAGAACACCAGTTGGTACACTGATGCAGATGAGCTCCCTAGAACACTTACCTAACAGGAGAAGCCTGTACTACAAGAGTCCACCCTTCAGAAAATAATTCTGGTTTCTTTGGGGTCCCCCCTTGTAAATGATTTACAGTCTACATGGAGAGAACTAATTAGAAAATTAAGAAATGCTAAACCTACTAACTCTATTTGCAAGCATAATTTAAAGAAAGATTTAGGTGGACAATTCTGGAGACCTTCAAGAGGAAATCACTTAACATGAATTTACAGGTGGGTTAGGATTTGGTTATTTTAGGTTACTAAGATAACATGAGCAAAGAAACAGAGGGTAAACTGAGGGAACTTGTAGATGGAAAACATGGAAGAAGGAGAAATAAAGTGAGAAAAATCAATCTTATTAAAGGATTTGAACATTAGATTGGTGTCAGATTATGAAAGACCTAAAATATATTCAATGTCTTAGAAAACTAAAGGGCCATAGGAAACATGATGGAAATAGCTTCTTTTGAAGTTTACTTTGTTAGACAGATTGTACTCTCAGTCTGCCAACTAAGAATCATGGAAATTTTATTCTTCACTCTAATCTATAAGCAATGATCAGTCTAAAATATACTGGGAAGTATGTTTTGGGGAATTTTCTAAATACTGCTTGAGATGTCCTCCTAAGTGGTATTTGCAGCAACATTCAATGCCCTTGATTTTTTCTGGCTTCTGTTTGTCTACATACATATTGTCCTCTTCCCAATTCTGTTACACTAGATAACTGATAAATACTTGTATGATATTAATATCAAACAGTAATAACATAGACCATTTTTTAACTCAATACAGTATAGTGCTTAAGTGAATGGTTATTGAACCCAAACGGCATAAGTTCAAAGCACAACTCCTCACTTAATACTTGTATGACCTTGTATATGTTATTTAAATGTCACTTTGCTTCATCTGTAAAATTAAATGATTTAGATACTTTCCTAGATCGTTGTCAGGGTTAAATTCATTGATAATACATTATGTATTTTAAAAAGAGACCGGCACATGCAATACTTTTTCTGTTAATTTCATTTTCTCTGCTATCCCCAGCACATCATCTCTAACCAATGAGTAAGTACTCCGTTTTGACAGCGGTACCATTGTTTTCTATGGCAGTTCATTTCATTTTAGACAAACAAATTTGTAAAATCTCTTTTATACATTTACTCACATTGGATACCCTGTGATATCAAGCCACTGTTCCTATTTCTGCCCTTGAAACTACCTACAATTAGTGTGCCACATTGACTGTTGCACATTCCTTTCCTAGATTGGGAGAGAACTAGCTTTCTCCCTCCAAATACTTCTATTTTTCACATCATTCATAACACAGTTCCTTTAATATTTCTCATGTCATATTTTTCAGACCATCATGAAGCTAATTACTTGTCTTTGGATCAACTTCCATTTGCTAATATCATTCTCAAACATTCAGATAACATCTGCACTTTCATCTCTAAAGAAGTGTGCCCCAGGGAACTCTCAAATAGCCAATGGGGCAGATAAAATTGGACACAGGGCCTTCCACCTGTCATCACTCATCTGCTTACGTAATTGGCTTGTATGAAACTGAGTCTGTCACCATCAAATTATTTCTTTAGAAGTAATTCTCAGAAATATCTCCTGTATTTGGAGTAGTAAAATGAATGGAGATGATCCCCGAAGAAAGGTGTGTCATATCAGCCTTCCCCATTATCACACACTTTGATTTCTGCAACAGCAAGGTTTTTCTTTTTTACATGGACTGTAAGTCAACATTCCCAAAGACAGAAATTACGTTCTTAATATTAAAAAAATATGAAAAATTGGAAGGCAAACCTTTTTTAATAGTTGGATTGTGTCCATATATTTTATAAAATTATGTATTACCTCAAAAGCATTTGGAGAGAAATATTAATAGTAAAATCAATCTTCACTATGAAGAAGTCATTAGTTAATTATATATAATTCTAAAAGAAAAGACAGAGGTATGTGCAGTCAGCCCTGTGCAAGAGGTTTTCTTCACTTGAGATCCTTGGAGAGCTCATCCTTTCAGGTCTCAAGGTAAGCTATCATGTGCACTGCACACCAAGATTCAGGTTTAGATTAAACCTGCAGGGTTCACATAACAATTTGTCCCGTTGACCAATCTTTTCTGCTGATTAAACAATGGAACTTTATGGTCCGTTTCTTGAATATATTTGAGCTTGTTTTATGCATACCTGTCTCAAGTTGCTGACCCGGTAAAAGTGAAGGCTGACAATATTTTCTTGTCAAATATTTAGAGTATTACATTTTCCTAATTGGATTTGTGGATTTATTGCTAACAGAGTTAAACTTTGTACTTCAGCCACTTTTGGTTTTAAAATTGCTACAACCTGGAAGCAAAATTGTATGAGTTCGAAAAAAGTGCTTGAAGTACATTTAACCACAAGAATTAACTTGATAGAAATGAAACAAGCAAAGAAAATGACATACAATTATTGAAACTACAGTTGTTCGAGCAAAAAAATAGATCTTAGATCCTAGCAATAATTTCTAAATTTTCTCAGAGTATTGAGTCAGTTTTATAATTAGTTTCTATAAGAATTTTAAAATTAGTGGTAACCAATTACCAACCTTTAATAATTCTGTTAATCGTGAAATATAACTACAGTTATTATATAATCAGTATTCTATAACTAATTAACTAATTTCCAAACAGAAAATTTTTGAAAACACTAAATCCTACAGAAAATACTTATAAAACTTAAAATCTCGTAACAGGTGATTAGAAATCCTTCACTTTTTGAATCTTTTTAAGGAGGAAAAGGTATCTTCACCATCTTCCTGAAATTTTATTCTTTAATTCCTAGTTAAACTAGAAAACAAAGATAGTTGACTGATTTTCCATTTCAGGTTTCTATTATGTAGTGGGTATTCTGCATATATCATTACCTTATTTAATAAAATGTTTGTTGTTTTGCTGGAAATTTTCCATTTACTATGATGTTTGATGTACGAGTACACACTCCCTTGGAAATTTAAATCTATCTTATCCAAAGTAATAAATAAAAACAAGACATTTTTATGTTTGGAAAGCTCTATGTGTCTTTGTGTTGTAGAATAGACCTGTGATACTGTCTTCCCAAACTTAGCACTGTACCTGGCAAAGAGAATGTCAGATCCCCAAAAGCAATTAATCTTTCCTGTCCAATTGATGAAAAAACTCTATAACCAGTGTTCAGTCAGAGACAGAAACCACACTTTGAAGTTACATAAACTAAAATGTAATATCTTTTTAACTGAAAATAGTTTTAAAATGTGGCTATTTGCTAGAATTAACATGAATTCACATTTCTCCATCCTGAGTGCATTCTTGAATTTCTACCTTACAAACTGTGCTCCATAACAGCATTACTTCATCATTGGAATATTAGAAATTAAGCAAATAGAGAGTAGAACAGAAAAAAAAAAAGAAAACACTGGAGAAGGCAGCTTGGCCAAGGCAGCACTACAGTAAACAGATTCTACGTTGCTGCCTTTGGCCTGTGTTTGTCTAGGAACCCATGCTGTGCACCATATTGAGGTCAGATCCTATTAGCACCAAAGGAGCTAAGTAAGTTATATAGAGAATGGAAAAGCTTATTTTCACGAAGTGCCAGAATTTGCTGCTCCCGGGAGTCATTTTATTAGCGAAGGAATAACTCAATATGGATACTAATCTCACTTCAAAAGTGAAGTTGCGACGGTAGTAAGATACCAGGCCAAGCTTGCCAAATCACTTTTCAAACTTGTGGTAGGGTATTCAAAGTACATCTTGAGCTTTTGTTTTTCTAATCAGCATCCACAGAGAATTACTGTTGTTCGAGAAAAAAAAAAATGAAACTGAGGGTACTTTGGCGGGATGTGACCAAAAGAGGAAGGAAAAAAGAAAGAATTATTCAGCAGACAGCTACCAAGTCTCATGATCTGTCTTTTCAAGCCACACTGATTCTAACTGAACTTCAGAACCAATGTATTTGGCTGAAAGAGGGTACAGATAACCTGGAGAATGTTGGTGATGCTGAATAAGGAGATGAGTGCTTTTCATAAAGCCACAGGCACACGGAATACTGAAGTTATTTCAGAAAAAGAAAAGAAATCCAACTGCTGGAATTCTACACATTGCAGTTGGCATTAAAGGTTGTCATAGAGTCCAAAATTTATTCTAAGTAGGGATGAGAAAGTAAGATATCTAGCCCCCCTTCTCCAAAAACAACACAAATGATTGTCCAACATAAGCATCTCTGCCAGAAAGCTGACAAATAATGCCTTTCCTTCATTTTCACAAATTTGGAATAGAATAAGGTGAATTTGGCCTCAAATTACAAACCTCTATGTTTTGGCACTATAAATAAATTGGTGAGAAGTAGAAGATGCAATTGCAAAACCAGCTAAGAAAACCAAAGCTAAAACAAATAGTGATTGCAAGCAGAGAAATTAAATAGGTTAACCAACCAACATTATAATTTATCATTCATATAAGGAAATCCAAAGACAGGAAAGTTAAAATTTAAGTCCTAAGTATTAAATATACACCAAACAAGGAATTCTAAAAATTGCATATAAAATACTCTTCCAAAATGGTCCCCTTGTCCTTTATTCCCTGCTCTATTCCCAGCATGCCTTCCTTTTATATTTTAGGAAAATTATTAAGTTAAAAAATTTCTAAGGGAGTTCCCTGATGGTGTAGTGGCTTAAGGCTTCAGCGCTGGTGCTGTCAGTGCTGTGGCCTGGGTTCGATTCCCAGCCAGGGAGCTACCCACATACCAAAAAGCAAAAAAAAAAAAAAAAAAAAAAATTCTAGTTTTCTTGGGAATAACCAGTTAAGTTACTCTCAGCCATCTGTATTTGGCTAGGTCTGTGTGTGACCAAGATGCTTCCAATTTTCCAATTCTCTAAACTTCTAAGAATAGGAAAATTGTTTATCTTATATTCTCATCAAAGCTTTTGTTCACGTTATTTCTAACACCTGTAAAAACTCTATAATCAAGGCCCGTGTTTGTCATGAAAGTTTTCCTGACTTATCTATCCTTCTCTTCTAGTCACAAATCCCATTTTTAGATGATTTAACATATTTCTAATCATCCATTTTTACTTTATCTCATTTGCACTAATCTCTCTTAGCAAAGAGGAAACACTTTGCTTTTCCTATTTGGCTGTTCTGTTTTAGTACCGCCTTTCACATATCCAATGTCAGCCCGATCGGTAGCTCTCAGCTTTCGTCCTCTTGGCTCTCTAAGCAAACTTTATAGCAGAAGACAGAGCCCTCTGTGTGCCCAGGTAATCACAACATTAACGATACACCCGCTATAGGTGCTTCTCATTTGCCAGTTTCTTTTAAAGCAAAGCTGTTGTTGACCATCCCAGTGATGTCTGTGGAGAAGAAAACCATACAGGGCATGCTCTTCAGCATGATGATCTGGTAACTTGTCCCCCCTTGTCCTTGTTCTTACTAAAGACTCACACTTCTTACTGTCTGTCATACTTAGGATTTTTCAGTTTCATTTGTTGCAGTTTTATTTCATTAATTTGTCTTCTAACTTTTTATTTTATTTTTTGCTTTTTGGTATGTGGGTAGCTCCCTGGCTGGGAATCGAACCCAGGCCGCAGCACCGACAGCGCCAGCGCCGAAGCCTTAAGCCGCTACACCACCAGCGAACTCCCCTCTTAAAACTTTTTATAAAATCTAAATGTGCTCAATTCTCTCCTATCACAAAATAAAACAAATGCACACACAAACAAAAAATCTATCGGCAGCGCCTTCTGTTCTGCCCAGTATTTCATCCCTTCCAATAGCCACGTTGTCTGAGATTATTGATTTGTACTTGCTCTCCAGTCCTCTTCGCTCCCAGGACTAAACCACACGTTTAAGATATCAAAGCAAGGACTTAAAGAAATTATAAAAAAAATTTTTTATAGCTTCTCTTAATTGAGCCACAATTTTGCAATCAGGATATCTAAAAAGCAGCATTTAAATTTTAGGATTTACTTCTATTGTTTTGAAGGTAACATTTTACATTAACTTCTGTATCTACGTCATGGTGGCATCTTCTGTTTTGAAGGTGTAGGGCCATCAGAATTTCTCAAACAAGGCTTGCTTTCTCTCTGTGATCTACAAATTCTGAATTCTGCCCCCCTAATTCTATTGAAATTGCTCTTACCAATATCATTATTAGGTGTGTACTCCTCTGTCAGTATGAAACTTAATTTCTTGTTACCATCCCCCTGGAAATATTCTCTTTCATTGGCTTCTTTGACGCTTCAATGTCCCATCTTTAAAGCTCCAGAATTTTCAGTTTCGTTCTCAGGAGTTTCTCCCTTCATTGCATAACCTCAGTGCATGTGATCTAAACTTAGCTACTCCCACAGCTTCAAGTCCTTCTATTTGCTGCTATTTCCCAAACTGAAAACTTTGGCCTATAGCTCTCTCCTGAACTGTGGAATCACATATTCAAATATTATATTCTCCACTGAAATTTCTCAAAGAATGTTTAAACTCATCTTGTAGAAAAATAGCTTTCTTATCTGTATCTTAATGCCTGCTCCTGCTCCCATGTTCGTTCTCTTGCTCAGTAAATGGTACCGCCATCTGCATTGCGGCCCATGATTGAATCCTTAGCACAGGCCTTACAATCTCCTATTTCACCTTGTACAATCAATAAGCCATCAGTTCCTATAGATTCCACAATCTATAAGACTTCCAGAATCCTACCAATTCTATCCACCACCATAATTTCTTGTTCTACTTTATACCAGGAATCTCTCACACAGGTTATTAAAATAGCCTTTTAAATGAGTTTCTTTTCTTCTTTTTTGCTTTCTAATCCATTCTTTATAATGCAACCAGAAAGATAAATGTAAATTACAGTAGCTTTCTGTTTAGCATAAACATTTTAATGGCTCCTCATGGTGTTGAGGATAATATTTAAACTCTTTAGTGTGGATTAGAATACCCTACATGAACTGAATTATTCTAACCTCCCCAGTATCTCTTCTTACTTTTTCTGCAACGCCTATATTCTGCCCTAGAACCTTATCAGATTACTTTCTACTCTTCAAATGTGCAATTACTCTTGTATCTTTGGGCTTTTGTACACACTTTTACTTTGGTTGTGTTTTTTCATTGGCTAACCTCTATTTCAGATCTGAACTTAGATCTTTACCTCCTACAAAAGTTTTCCCTGAAACTCCTGCTTTGATATCTTAAACAGGATTAGGTGGCCATACAACTATAGAGCATGCTACTTCAGACAATTATTTGACTTAAACCACAATTTTTTCATTTGTAAAATAAATACTTTAAAGGTTATAAAAACTAATGGAGATAAAACAGTAAAGTACTAGCAGATTGTAAGGCTCAGGATGAAGAAGTTCTCAATAAATATTAGTTACTATGATAAGTTTTATAATTATGATGGTGAAGATTAAGATAAACTATTATTACACACTTTTAACTAAAAATCTCGCACATTCTTCTCCTTAATAGAATAAAATGTTTTGATCTAGCTTTGCATGATTTTTTTCTTCTTGGAATTCCTTGGAACTTTATTTCCTTAAAAATGGAAATCACAAAATGAATATAGGTAAGTTCTTAAATTCTGTTGCTATCAAATCAAATGTCTTTTCTAAACAGAATTAACATGGGCCATGATTTGTCAGAAGGAGTGAGCAGATAAACTACATCTAAAATAGTACAGATTTCCTCCTAGTCTTTCAAAAGCTATTTTATACTAGATAAAATCTTGAATGTCACTTATATTTCATCCTTAAATGCCCACATTCATTCTCATTTAATTCCTACATACCATATAGCCTCCATGGGGAGCAGCTTCTAAGTGGGGAACAGGAATGGTTAGAAGCAATGTATGAGATAGTTTTCATAAGACATGGTTCTGTAAATAGTATCTTTAAGATTAGAAGATTTATTCTCAATAGTAATTAGACTAGAGTATAGCTCCTAATCCTTTTCTGCAATTCCAAAATTTAAAGACCCCTGAAAACAACAATTTTTTTCTCCTAGGTTTAATGTCAGAACACATTTGGAAATAAAACTGACCTGAACTGACATTACCACATTTATAACTATCTTTAATCCCATTGTAGTGTGAATATTCATTCATGCCATTATAGAAATCTTATTGAGTTTGTCTCCAGAGTGCTGCTGTGACATCCCTGGAACTCTACATGTCATATCTAAATTCTGAACTGTTTCTGGCCCCAAAGATTTAGATTTAAACACTGCCATCAGTAAGATATGTAACTGGTGATATTATCATGTTTCAAGTTATAAACAGCTCAGATTAACTTAAGTTGAAAAGAAAATTCATAGAAGGATACTTCAATTGCATGTAGAAATAAAAAGAAATACGCAGAATGATGGTAGTTTCAATTTAATATCATTTCAATCAGGAAGTTTAGGCAGTCAGAGCATATTGTTGGTTACTTTTTCTCAGGCTTTTCTGCATGAAGGGAGATACTTTATTTCCTTTTTCTCAGAGAATAATGTTTTAAGCAACTTTAAAAAATTATGCAGAGCCAGATCAAAAACTTCTTTGCAATTATGTCAGGGGCTATAAGTTCAGATACTTAGAGTAGAAAGAATTATTTCTTTGGCAGCTCCCTGTAAAAATAAACTGAATAAAATACTGCATTCCTTTGCTGGTTTCACATATTAATTCTTAGTCATGGAATGAGGACCAGACCTTTGTCATGTGCCCAACTGTGTGGCAGGGCTCGTCAATTGCTACCTCCAACATAAACTCATGATTGGACTGGACTGAAGGAGGGATCACACCCCAAGAAAGATTGGTTTTTAACTAGCAGGAAAAAAAAAGCAGATGTGCACTCTGAGATGACTGACCAAGAAAAAGAAAAAACATACACAATATTTATCAATCACACTGGAGAAACTAGGAATCAAAGAAAACTATGTTTTTTCACACTGCAAGATTTGAGAGAGAGAGAGAGAGAGAGAGAGAGAGATAGTAAAGCTGGGACCAGGTGGTTCCCTGTGCTCTGATGGAGACACAGAGACCCTTCTGGCCTGCAGCGGGGGTGTATTTTATATCCCAAGAACAACAGGGGGTGTAACTTCTTAATTGCAAAACAATGTTGCCAACCCCCATCCTTTCGTCCTGTTTACGATTCCTCTGCCTCGCAGGCAATGCTGCTTTCCTCCTTCCCCTTAGTTAGCCAGAAACCACATCCTGAGTCAGTGTCCTTGTTCACCGAGTTCCCGGCAGCCCCGCAGGACCCCCAAACCTCAGATTCCAAGTACATAGGCAGCCTTGCTAAACCCATTTTCTCTCAATAGACCTGGCCTCTGGCTCAAATGCTGCCCGCAGTATAATAGAGCCATACTCTATATTCTTGTGATCTTTCTCCACATAAACAGAAAAATTGACACACATACATCATTGACTCTGCAAAAGAATTTCTTTGAAAAACAAATCAGTATCTAGCACGACACTGATTTGGTATTTCATCAATTAATAATTTCAATGGCTTTGAGATATTTCAAAGATATGCTAAACCAATGGGTTTAACAAAACCAAATCTGGATATCAGTGCTTCAATGTGATGATGAATACATTTTCATTGAAAGAAAAATGAAAGGAAGTAGTCCAAAAAACAAATTACATGTTCATCATAATTATTTCTGCTCTTTTTGAACTAAAGAAAATGTAGCACAAGCATTTTATTTGTTAACAAATAATTCCATATCAACAGGCTACAGAAATACTTAAAGCAGTCATTTAGAAAAATGGAACAGTGATAATTAGAAAAAAAAAAGAAAATGACGTAGAACTCTAGGAAATTTCTAAGATTTCTATACTTCCGAAGGTTTTCTTTACTATTCCATTCCATATTGGTCTCTCTATTATTTATACTTCTATGACACCTGCCATCCAATCAGTCAATTTGCCCTTCATTATGTACAACTGACATTATTAGTGAATCTCATACTGAATGCATGCTATGTCTTCTGTTTCACTTGTAAATTTATTAAGGTAAATATATTATAATTATACTTCATTTATATTTTCTCTTCAGTGCCTATTATTAAATGTACATACTAAGTATTAAATAATACTTAAGAATTGAATTGTTAAATTTTGTGAGAGTTAAGAGGGAATCCTTGGCTAATTAATTTTAGACCTGGGGTTAATTTATTCAACAATTTATAGATTTTGGCAACTACACTGAGCTATCAAATTTCTAAAATTTTTCATTAAGTCTATATTTCAATGATGTTCCTATTAGATCAAGTAGAGATATTAAGCTAAAGACAATATAAATGTCTTTCCCAAGACTACATTGATCACCTTTCAAACATCATAGCCAGTTTAAAGCATTATTATTAATTCATACATGTGTTGTAAATGTACTATAATATTCTATTCTTCATCTTTAATACAGATTTGGGCAATACTTCCTGAAAAAAGTTTTTTCCTCCACTATATTTCTTAGCTGCCATCAGGGCTGTAGATCTGAAACACATTTGTGATTGTGACTCTTTCTAAGTTACAAACTTTTTAGAATGGCCCAGTATAAATTTAAAAACTCACACCTCTTTGCAGGAAAGTCCCTTTCCATACTTGCCTCTATCTTATCATCATGTTCTCTCGACTGTTACATAACCTGTGTTAGCAATGTCAGTTGTATTATTTTCCCCCAAATATTCTAATCATTTTTCTACTGTGGTGAACCCCTCTTTAAATATTTTTTTTTTCTTTAGTCTAAGTTCAAATATTGAGTTCAAAAATTAGCATTTGGGAGTTTCTCCTAACTCACCTACAAGAAAAATAAAAAAAGTTTTAAATCATCCAAAAGCCCAACATTTAGAAACAACTGTCTTTAAGCAAAAATGACCATCAACCTAAATATGTATCTTTTCTATGCAGAGGTACCAGATCCACCTGGACAGCCCCTACATCTGTGGTTCTGGTTACCACCATGTGGCTTTCACATACATCCAGGAACCCTGGACAGACTGGCAACCTGAGCTTGGGGGCTGAGGCACCATCACTTCCATCATCTCCAGCTGATCCATGCATTTCCTAATGGCCCTGACTTGCCTTTCAGTTCTTCAAACACCTTTGCATTTACTTCCCAGTATTCAAGTCCTTTCATTGCACTGTCCACCATGACCTCTGTTTTTTAAACTAAATTCTGACTCATACATAATATATGCAAGTAAAAGAACTGACCAGACAAGAGATAAGGCAGTTTTTAAAGTGTGATCATATAGTTTTTTCTATTTTAATAACAACATTACTTGGATTTATTTAAGTTTAGTAAAAGAAAATCTCAAAACTAAAAATCTTAGTAAAATACTACTAAAAAGCAAACATAAATTTCTTTCTCATAAGAGATATTATTCTCTTAAAAGATCCTTCTGAGGTTAAGAATACATAGTAATTGTAACAAGGAAGTTCAGTCATTATTTTTTTACTATATGTTTTTATTTTGGATATTACCTGATCCATAGATGTAAAGGCTTGGAAGTCTCATAGTTCTCACTTCAACTCTGATCATTTCCTTATTTTTGTAAACAAAATGTATAATATTTAAATCTTTTCTGCCACCAGTTTCACACATTTTCTCATAGAAATTATAGATTTAAGCAGAAGAACTGATAATCACCAGTGGATAAAAGTTTCTGTCATTCCAGAGTTCTCCATTGGATTTATTATATAATTTGTTGAATTATTTTATCAATTAAACTTTAATATACATTTTGTTTTTTTCTTAGCAGAAGTTAACACATAATGTATTGCATAAGTACTCTCATATGTGAGACGGTCTGCCTGTCACTTCTATCCATAAAAGAATACAGGGTTAGGTATAATAGACTTTAATAGCATTCCTTCCTGTAAAACATTGTAGAATTTTATCTGTCTTTGGGCATTGGATGTTGCTATACAAAGACTAATAACAGTCTAAAGCTCTTATTTTGTAGTTTAGATTCTCTCACAATGAATCTCTGCATGAATATATTCTGTAGCATATATACAGACACACACATACACACTCACACTCACGCAGTCTGTTCTTTTCTTCTACAGATTTTATATTTCAGAGAAATTTTTTAAGTTATAACTATGACTATATTTATTCTATGCTGAATTGTCTTTAAAAACTTTTACACTGATTAGAAGTATCTAATTCTTTAACCACTTTTTCAATGATTATTTCAAGTCCTTTCTCTATGTCAAAAATTTAGGGGTTTTATTCTATCTGATCTGTTCCTTGTTGTTTGTAATTTAGTGATTAGTTTTGAAATGATGCTTTAGCTATTCCCTAAGATTTGTCATATCTTTTTATTTCATTTTTTAATTTTGTGATTTGCATTTGAGCTCTTGTATCTGAGCTCTTGTATCATTATATTCAAGTTCTCTGAAGTTGTTATATGGCTCAGAATACTGTGAGCCTTCCCGTTAGTTCCCTGTAGTCTTCTGTGCTAAATTCTTCATTTATCTTTTTCATTCTAAGTTCTTTTTCTTTTTGGTGGCATGTTTCATGTTTTACATTTGGACGTATTCCTGAAAATTATTATGATTTTTGAGACTCCCCAGTTTAGCTTCTCCTAGGAATAGGAACAAAGTTAGACAAAAGTGTTTTTCCACTCCAAAATATTTTCATAGTTCTCAATAAGCATACTAAGCTTCTTACTAAGTGTGTTTGTGGTTTTGTATGTATGTATGTATTAATGTTGTTATTTTACATTATTGAAATTGTTTGCATGTTATTATTATTGCTTATTGGATATTGGAAAAAAAAATTCTGTGTGGCAGTTTTATATGATTATGTCAACTTGTATTCTCACTTCCAGACTTTTTAATATGGATTTTTTTCATTTTATTACTAGCTTATCAAAACATAAATTATTTATAATTAATTATTATAAGTTCTTAACCTCTGGCATTTAATAAATTATCCATACATATTTGATGCATAAAAATCAATAAATGAAAGAATACATAAATATAATATATAGCCTCTATAAAATTAGGTGGTTTTCAGTTCAATTAAAAAATCCTTATGCATAAATGACACAAAAAGTCAATCTAAAATTTAAAATACCTTTCCATATAGTTGGATGAAGTGAATACCCTCTTGCTCTTCAGCAGAGAAGTGAGAAGCAATATTGTACATCTCTCACATTGTTTCTAAAGTTTTTATGATGGCTACGATTAAATGTTAAGGTTTTTCTTTTTCAATATAAAATGTAATTTCCCTTTGGAGAAATCAAATTTTATCTTAATTTTGAGAGAGATCATAATATCTTTTTTTTTTTTTTTTTTTTTTTTTTTTTTTGCTTTTTGGTATGTGGGTAGCTCCCTGGCTGGGAATCGAACCCAGGCCGCAGCACTGACAGCGCCAGCGCCGAAGCCTTAAGTCACTACACCATCAGGGAACTCCCAATATCATTTTCTAACAGTCAGTTTTCATGATAAAATAACACCTGAGCAACTAAATATGTAATATGGAAAAACTATAACTACTCCACAATGGAAATGATTACAATATAAAAAGATACTTTTTTTACTTCATAACATTATTACTGTTACTGTCACCATTAGTATTACCCATTCATAGACTCTACCTACCTCTAATAGTCATTCTTATTGAAGTCTGCTCATATTCATAAAATTCCCTGAACATCTTCTACATCAAGCTGTCCAACCCACAGCCTGCATGTGGCCCAGGCTTTGGCTGTGGCCCAACACAAAATTCATAAACTCTCTTAAAACATTATGAAATTTTTTAGCAATTGTTTTTTTGTTTTGTTTTGTTTTGTTTTGTTTTGTTTTGATTTTAGCTCATCAGCTATTGTTAGTGTTAGTGTATTTTATGTGTGGCCCAAGACAATCTTCTTCCAAAGTGGCCCAGGGGAGCCAAAAGATTGGACACCCCTACTCTACATAGCGAATTAATGTATGCCTCTTTATTTCTCAATATCTCCAAAACTTACTTCAACATTTTATTTTGAGATTAAAAACAATTTATATAGTTTACAGCATGGAGCATAAGAAATGGTATATATCTATTTATATAGCCATCATTATTATCATGATAATAAAATTCTCTCCATTATTCTCTGGATAAAATAAAATAACTTTTCAGATTCCTTTGAATGCCTTTCAAGATTTTAGACATTTCTACATCTCAAAAATTGCTCAGATAACAACCTCCACCAAGCCCAGTCTTAGTAGGTTACTTTCAGTTCTCTAATTAAGTGTTCTCTCATTTCTGCACTCTAGATTCACTATTACTTTACCTTGAAAATTTATTCTTTCTTCTTCACTCAAAGGGGGATGAAATAGAAGAAAAAATATTTCCCCACAGGAAACTTTCCTGACCCTCAAAAGCAGAGGTCTTCACGTAAAATAAGAACAGACATTAACATGGATGAGAGAGAACTTCCATTCTAAAGTATGAGAGACTAAACTAATACTTTGACAGACCATTCCATTGAAAATAACCTAATAATGCCATACAAAAAACAGAAAAAGAGAAATTTAAAATAAAACTCTGTAAAGGTGAGAACTTGATGAAGTAAGCATGCATTTTAAATTTCATTCTGAATATAGATGATCACTAAGACAAAAAGATATGTTTACAAAACATTTAAGGGATAAATGATTTTAATTCAGAAGAGATACTCTTAGGTATTCCAAGAGAAAAGCATTCCCCATGTCATTTTACAAGACTAATAAATTTGACTTGATATCCATAGCTAACAAAGACAGCACAAAAATAAAAATTGCATTTCTATCTCATAAACAGAGATGGAAACATACTAAAGCAAAT